>JAGYYJ010000871.1:0-30277 GCA_019671005.1 Hibiscus mutabilis | reverse complement strand
TTTATTGTCTTAGAGTAAAAGGTTCTATATAGGAAGAACCTCAGAGCTCAAAATTCCAGATGCCAAAAAGTTCTATATAGAAGGACTGATGGCTCTAAGGTGAAGACTCAGCAGTCTATAGGAAGAACTCCTACCAAAGCAATTCACCTATAACACAGGGTTATATAGGAAACTCTGTGTGTGTCGAAAGCAAAGAGTCTTATATAGAAAGACTCCGAGCTTCATTGTCTTAGAGTAAAAGGTTCTATATAGGAAGAACTCAGAGCTCAAATTCCATATGCCAAAAAGTTCTATATAGGAAGGACTGATGGCTCCAAGGTGAAGACTCAGCAGCTTCTATATAGGAAGAACTCCTACCAAAGCAATTCACCTATGACACAGGTTATATAGGAAACTCACAGTCGAAAGCAAAGAGTCTTATATAGGAAAGACTCCGAGCTTCATTGTCTTAGAGTGAAAGGTTCTATATAGGAAGAACCTGTAGCTCGAGATTTCAGACGCCAAAAGTTCTATATAGGAAGGATCATGGCTCTGTGGTTTGAAGACTAGCAGCTCTATATAGGAGGAACTCCTAAATGGAAGAATCCATCAAGAACGCAGAAGGTTTTATATAGGAGAAACCAGCGCTGAAGGCGAAGGGTTCTATATAGGAAGGACTCCAAGCTACACCGCCTCGTAATGAAAGGTTCTATATAGGAGGGACTCATAACTCGAGGCTTCAGAGTGAAGGGTTCTGTGGTCGAAAGAGCCCTGAGCTCCAAGATCGGAAGGTGACAAAGCTCTATATAGGAAGAACTTACGAGCCCGAGGATTCAGCCAAGGAAGAGCGGAGATGTCCAAAAGAATTCATTTTTCCAAGGCTACAAACAGAAGTCCGATAAAAATGAGTGTTATGAATCTTTGCTTTGTTTCCCATTCCATGAGAACAAGCAAAGAGGGGCAAATCAGAATCACTCATTTTCACTTGTAAATATATTAATATTGCATGTATATTTATTATATGAATGTTACTAATATAAGGTGGTGTGTGCATGTATAAGCTTATGTATACGTGATTAGGAGTGTATGTATGTCGCAGATGTATCTAGAGTATGAGTGTATTTGATTAATATATAGATGTTATGTTAATTATATGTATGATTATACGATACTAGAATATTATATTAATTAATGATTTTATAATATAAGTATATATTTTCGTATATACATGTATTGTTGTTATAATTATATTATTATTAATATTATTGGGCTGGTAAAATGAAAAATTAAATATATATTAAACCCAAATAAACATGAAGTCCAAGTCCAATTACAAGTTCAATTACAAGGCCCGCTTGGCCCAAATCAATCCCGCTTTAATTACAATGTGTGGGGAATCGCGGGCCGCTGGATCAAGATCCGATCCAACGCCACGATGCAACCGAGGTCAAAAAATATTCGCCAAAGCGCGTTCCACACGTATGGACCGCTCGAGTGCCACGCCGCGCTGGTCCCACGCTACGACGCTTTAATATCCCACGCCGCAAGATCCACGCTGCTCGACTCGATCGCGGAGCTCCACGCGGCGAAATGGCCGCCTCATCGAATCGAGGCTTCATCCAGCCGATCGCTCTTCGCCATCTCGACCGCTAGATCGATCCGATCTAACGGGCCGAAAACGCTGGCCCGCCGCTTATTCACCCCCGCTCGTGATTATGCCAAAGACAACAAGCAAAGTGTCGGGCGTGATTCAAAAAGGAAGATGCAACTTGCAACCAAAAAAACAGAGGCAATGATATATATGAAACGAGGCTTTCGTAACAGAGCGAAAAAAAAAGAGAGAACAAGGGTAGTAACAAAAAAAAGAAAAAACAGAGATCTTGTAATACAAAAACCCCGAAAGTTGTAAACATCAAGATAATCAAAAAGGCAAATTAAAGGGTAAATTTTTGTCTCTTTTTTTTCTTACTTGTTTCTTTACATGCATATACGAAAGATTAACAAAAAAAATAGAAATAAAAGAGGAGAGTAGTCTTACCGAGTTGTTTGTGGTCTTCCTCCTCAATGATAAGCCTTTCGGCTTCTATAAGCCGATCCGTGAACTAAAGGAGGAGAAGACCCTTTGTAGTTTTGTTTTGGTCTAAAAATATTTTTTTGGTTCAGATTTCCTAGATCTAGGGCGATAGAGGAATATCCTCCAATCCAACCTAGGATCTGTATTGAGGATGACAAGGGGGTTGTTTTGGTGTATTTTGAGTCTCACCACCACGGCAAAGGCGGGCGGGCGGGGAGAACACGGCGGTCGCCGCGGTTCGGGTTTCGTAAGAAGGTTGAAAGAAAACGAAGAATGAGTTTTTGGTTATAAACTCAAAATGAAACAAAAATGGTGAAAATTTGATTTCGCCTAAAAAGAAGGCTTATATAGGTGTTGTTATTTTTTGAAATGGGTAAATTACGACTTAATCCCACCGCTGCTTTCAATATTTTCATTTTTGTCTTGCCGCATGGTATAATCACAATTCCAAATTCCTAATATTTCAAAAGGTTACAATTTCGTCCCTAAATTACACCGAATCAGTTTCGGATGGTAAAATTACACCCCTAACCATCTCGCTTTTGAATTTTTCATTTTGGGTCCGCCTTTGGTTTAATTACACCGTCCTTTTAGGTTTTGTTTGTTTGCAATTTCATCCCTAAATTACATATTATTGTTCTTAAACTTCGCCACCGACTTTCGCTTTTTCTTTCATTTCACCCTGCTTTTCTTTGTAAATATTATTGTTCGTATTATAATCGTATATATTGATATCATTTTATTTTGTGTCCTCGATATGACTCGTATTTTATGTTTATATGTATATATATATGTGTTAAGTATGACATTCATGTTTTTTACCTGATTATTCGTATTGAAGCATGTTATGTTCTAGTTGATTCGTAAAAAGCATGTTTTGTATTTTGTACGTATTGCATGTTTCCTTGGTTTTTAGGTTACGTGTTAATGTGCCTTCTTTCATGTATACTATATTGTTCATATATGTTGAAATGTGTTTTATTAATAGCATGTATATCCTTTTAATATTTGTTCGTCTATATACTTAATTATCCCTACCTTGTTATTCTGTTTTGTTAAAGTTGTTATTATCTATTATTTAGAATAATATGTATATATATACATGTTTTAGTCTAAAATATCATTCATGTTAAATTAGTATTCGTATGTCAATATTTATTATATTTAAATATTTTGCCATGTTTTACGCTTTTGCCATTAAGATTGCATATCGAGATATAACTTGTTAATGCGAGTCCTTTTATCCGAGCGTAAACGGGCCAATATCAAGCGAGTGATAGTGGTTGGGCATTTATTCTCGCAACAGACCCTTAAAATATATTCGCAATTATGACCTAAATTTAAAATAATCGCTACTCTAATCCGAAAATCCAATATTAATAAAGCGCAATTATTAAGGTACCAATTTTTAAGCAAAAGGGTGCTAATCCTTCCCATCCGTAAATCGACTCAAACCCCGCTTTTTTGAATCTCTCGTTTTATGGTGTCCGCCTACCTCAGGGCGGGTGTGCGACTCCATTTTTATGAGGTTTTGTAAACCCCAATACACCAACAAGGATGATGCTAGATGCCTTGGCAAACGGCATACTCCTAGATAAGTCGCCGAGGAAGCAATGCAAATTCTAAATAGGCTTGCCAAGAATGATTATCAATTCCCATCCGCTAGAAGAGGAGGAGTTAGACGCCAAGCCACAATACATGAATTAGGATCATCGATTCAATTTTGCACAATTGGCCACTCTAACCAAGATGGTCCAGAACATGCAAAACCAAACAACACACAAGAGGTCAAGGTAATGGATTCCTTTGTGAGTTATGTGGTGGTAACCATGATTCTTCCAATGTATGCAAATCCGAATCCAACTTTTATATGGGGAATTACAACCAAAACAACAATGTGATGTCCAATACATACAATCCAAATTGGAAGAAGCACCCTAATTTTTCATGGAGTAATCCCAACAATGCTCTAAACCAGAAACAATCAGAATGCACAAGCATCGAGATTCCACTGCAGAATATGCCACGGCAATAGCTGCCGCAAAGAACAACCGACAACATCTAGTTCTTTGGAAAATTTTCAAATGCTTTTATGTTGAAAATTGAATCTTATATGGCTGAGAATAGTAACTTCATAAAAAGAACTGATGCTTTTATTAACAGACTGAGATGAGATTGCAAAACCAAGAGGCGACAATCAAATCATTGGAAAATCAAGTCGACAATTTGCTCAAAACCTGAATACTAGACCGCAAGGAGGCTTACCTAGCGAAACTGAAGTCGCAAGAAGAACTGGACATGAGCAATGTAAGGCGATCACCACTAGAAGTGGCCAACAACTTAAAGAGGCTCAAGCTCCCTCATCAAAAAGAACAAGATGAACTCAGCGGCAAAGCCTCAAATGCTGAACCAGGAAATGTCGTAGCAACCAGCGATAAGCATGCCTCAACAACCAACGATAGGCACGCCACAAGAACCCTGGGCTGATTTATGCCTCTAAGAACCTCCAGCTTGCCCCAAAGAATGCCATCAATCAAGTTCCAAACCAATGAAAGGATAGAAAATATCCGACTTCCACCACCATTCCCACAGAGGTTGAAGCGACAAAAGCAAGAATATCAATTCAAGAAGTTTATTGATATCCTAAAACAAGTCCACATTAACTTGCCGTTGATTGAGGCGATTGAAAAAATGTCAAACTATGCCAAGTATCTTAAAGACATTGTGTCCAAGAGAACAAGGCTAGGAGAGTTTGAAACAATTGCCGCAACAGAGGGATGCATGGCCATGTTGCACAATCGCATGCCACCCAAGTTGAAGGACGCCAGAAGTTTCACAATACCCCGTTCCATTGGAAACCACTATGTCGGTAAAGCATTATGTGACCTTGGAGCAAGCATAAACTTGATGCCTAAATCAGTTTTCCAAAAACTAGGAATTGGGAAGGCAAGACCTACAACAGTTATGCTACAGCTAGCCGACAGATCCTATGTGCATCTAGAGGGAAAAATCGAAGACATACTGGTAAAAGTTGATAAATTTATTTTTCCCGGTGACTTTATTGTTTTGGATTGTGAAGTAGATGAACATGCACCTATCATTCTTGGGAGACCCTTCCTAGCAACAGGGAGAACCTTGATCGATGTTGAAAAGGGAGAACTCACAATGAGGGTGAATGACCAGCAAGTTAAACTAAATGTGTTCCAAACAGTAAGGCATGCCGATGATCCGGAAGAATGCCAACTTCTTTATGCCACGACAGAGTTTAACTTCGACGAGAAATTTAGTTGCCTCGGCAACTACATTGCCGATCAAGAGGAACCTGAGGAGTATAAAGAACCGATCGATGAGGAACAACAAGAATAGGCAAGTTGGTTAGTCAATCGACCAGGTACATACTTTGAACCACTAGATTACTCAGGTAAGGAAGGTAAACTCGAAAAGCCCTCCATTGAACAACCTTCGATTCTTGAGTTGAAACAATTGCCAGGGCAACTAAAATATGCTTACTTGGGAACCGATAATACATTGCCTATAATTATTTCCTCTAAGTTACATCCTGAGCAAGAAAAGAAGCTGATCAAAATGTTGATGCTACACAAGAAGGCAATAGGGTGGACAATTGCCAACTTGAAGGGAATTAGCCCAACAATGTGCATACACAAGATTTTGTTGGAAGATGATCACAAACCTTCGATTGAGGCCCAGAGGAGACTGAATCATTCTATGAAAGGGGTTGTAATGAAAGAAATCATCAAGTGGCTTGACGCCGGCATCATATACCCTATCTCTGATAGTACATGGCTAAGTCCGGTACAATGTGTACCGGAAAAGAGAGGTATAACGGTGGTAAGTAATGAAAACAATGAACTCATTCCAACTAGGATCAGGTGACCGCTGAGGGGTTTGTATGGATTATCGAAAAGCTAAACAAAGCCACTAGGAAAGATCACTTCCCATTACCCTTTATTGATCAAATGCTTGACCGCCTTGGTGTAAAAACCTTTTATTGTTTTCTTGATGGTTATTCAAAGTTACAATCAAATTTCCATAGCACCGTAAGATCAAGAAAAGACAACTTTCATATGCCCATACGGTACTTATGCTTTTCAAAGGACGCCGCTCGATTGTGTAATGCCCCAAAACCTTCCAAAGATGCATGATGGCACTTTTTCGACATGGTCAAGACTTCCTGAGATCTTCATGGATGATTTTTCTGTTTTTGGTAATGACTTCGACAGCTGCCTCAAAGAATTTAGAGAAGGTGTTGGCAAGATGATGAAGAAACCGATTTAGTCCTTAATTGGGAGAAGTACCATTTTATGGTAGATGAAGGAATAGTGCTCGCCACAAGATTTCATCCAAGGGAATTGAAGTAGACAAAGCCAAGGTGGACGCGATCGAGAGATTACCCCACCAAGTTCTAAGAAAAGGAATCCAAGCTTTCTTGGACATGCAGTTTTTTACAGGAGGTTTATTCATAATTTTTCTAAAATTACTAAACCCTTGTGCAATTTGCTTGAACAGATAAAGTCTTCAATTTTGATTATTCTTGCACCCAAGCATTCAAACCCTAAAGAAAAAGCTTGCCTCGACACCCATTGTCATTCCACCCGATTGATGCTACCTTTGAGCTCATGTGTGATGCAAGTGATTTCGCGGAGGAGCAGTCCTAGGCCAACGCACAGGTAAGACCTTTCATGTGATATACTATGCTAGTAAAACTCTTAATGCTCAAGTGAATTACACATCAACGGAGAAAGAGTTACTAGCCGTAGTTTTTGCATTTGTCAAGTTTCGATCCTATTTATTTGTACAAAGGTAATTGTCCATATGCATTATTCGGCAATTAAGTACCTATTTGATAAAAAGGATGCCAAACCTCGTTTGATTCGTTGGATATTGCTTTTACAAGAGTATGACAATGAAATTAAGGGCAGGAAAGGAACAGAAAATCAAGTGGCCGATCACTTATCACGCTTAGAACACAATAGGGAGAAGGATGCGGATTTAGAGATATGCGATGCATTCCCGGATGAGCAATTGTTAGTTGCCTCGGCAACCATGGATGCGCATGCCTCGGCAACCTTTGACGCTCACGCCTCGGTAACTCCAGACGAGTATGCCTCGGCAACCCTTACCGCGCATGCCTCGGCAACCCTTGAGGCGCACGCCTCAGTAACTCCAGACGCGTATGCCTCAGCAGCCACTGATGCGTACGCCTCGGCAACCCTTGACACGCACGCCTCGGTAACTCCAGACGAGTATGCCTTGGCAACCCTTGACGCGCATGCCGCGGCAACTCTAGACGTGTACGCCTCGGCAACCATGGAAGCAGTTGCCACGGCAACACATGCCTTGGCAATACCCTGGTACGCGGATTTAGTTAATTTCCTTGTTTGTGGTATTTTACTTTATGGCCTTACTCACCAAGGGGAGAAGCAATTCCGCCATGATGCTAAGCATTACTTTTGGGACGAGCCTCTTTTGTTTAAACAATGTGCAGATCAGGTTATACGCTGATGTGTCCCTGAAGAAGCGTAGCAAAATGTACTCCGGCAATGCCATTCTTCACCCTATGGAGGATATTTTGGAGGAACATGTACCACGGCCACAGTTTTGCAATCCGGTTTGTATTGGCTAACACTGTACAAAGATGCCCAAGAGTTTTACAAGCAATGTGATCGTTTCCAGAGGATGGGCAATATCTCTAGACGACATGAGATGTCGCTCCAAAACATTATCGAGGTAGAATTGTTCAATGTATGGGGGATATATTTTATGGGACCTTTCCCATATTCATTCGGCAACCTCAACATTCTACTTGCCGTCGACTACGTGTCTAAATGGGTTGAGGCAGCTGTAGTTTCCACCAACGATTCCAAGACTGTGCAACAATTCTTGCAGAAAAATATATTTACATGGTTTGGGATGCCGAGAGCAATTATCAGTGATGAAGGCAAGCACTTCTACAACAAACTCATCGCCAAGATGTTACAACACTTTGGTGTATCTCACAAGATTGCCACGGCATATCACCCATAAACCAATGGACAATCAAAAAATTCCAACCAAGAATTGAAGGGTATACTCAAGAAAGTTGTAAATCCCTCTAGGAAGGATTGGTTAGTAAGACTAGATGACGCATGTTGCGTGTAATAAGTGCTATGCAAATGTGCAAGTATACACGTCGCAAGTAATAAAGTGATACGAGTATCAAGTATCGTCTCCACAGGGATTGGTTTGGGCCACTTTGCTTAAGTTATTGCACTGTGAAAATAAAAACACAATTGATAATAGAGGTTTTCATTAACGAGAAAACTAAGAGCAATAAACTAAAAGAATAGATGAAATTAAAATAGAGTGAATAGGCCAGGTTATCATGAGTTGAGGTGTGATAGCCGATTGGATCGTCTTGGTAAAAGAGTACAAGGGAAACTCAGTTGCCGTGGCAACTTGCACAGCGGGGTTGCCTTGGCAACTAATCGATGGTTGCCTGGGCGACTAGCTGGGCAACTACTTGGGCATATGGGCAGCAACTTCATGGTTCGGTAGAGCGTTCTTCAATGGTTTCTTCTTATCCCTAAGTCAAAACTCTAGCTACTTGTGCATGCCTTGATAATACATCCCTGCGTGAATCACGGGTGAACAACAACCAATCTTGTGCTCCTCTTATCTGTTGAAATCCTTAACTTATTCCAAAGCCGGATTAATCTTCACCATCAATAGATTGAATAAATATCATACTCATTCGTTTCTTGAATCTAACTCTCCCGATATTAGATAAATAGATGAAGTTACGAGATCCTCTCCCAATTCACTCACAAACAAAAATAAGAACCAAGAATTAATAAACCTTGAATAGAAAGTGCAAACTCTTATTACCTAAACAAAATCCAATTGTTTCTTACAACAACAAAACACAATTACCCTAACCAATCAAGTAAGTTTATGGATGGGTTCAAAAGATATACAAAGAATAATCCCCAAACCATGAATCTAATGGAAGCAAAGAAGAAGAAGAAGAAATCGGCTAGGTCAAAGTCCTTCTTTGAGGAGGAAGTTGTTGAATTAAATTATCTTTAAAGAATATAATTTTATTATAATTATATTCCTTCTAGAACTTCTCCTATCTTCTTGAATTTAATTCTTCTTTAACCTCTTCATGGAAATCAAACTCCTTTGGGATTTAGCTTTGCTCCACGTCATCTTGGGCTTGTCTAGTCATCAATTTCGACTACCATATCACCTTATTCTTTGTCGACAATTGCCCCGCAACTGCCTCGCATCCTCCTTCATGCATTGCCCTAGCAACTAGCTCGGCATCTCCTTCATGCACCGCCCTCGCAACTGTTCTAGCCTTGTTTAGGCAAGTGATTCTGCACACACACAAAAACACACCAAAGCAGCATCTTTTTTCACAAAAAATCACCAAGTTATGTAATCAAGCTCAACGGTGGAAAGAAACATGAATTAATGCATGAATGACTAATTATGCAACTAATATGAGCTTAAGTCTAACAATAATATGAGTAAAAAGGGTAATAAAATAGTACTTTTGAACACTTATCACACCCCAAACTCAAACTATTGCTTGTCCTCAAGCAATGCAAACTAACAATTACCTCGCCAAGACTTTAATCATCAAAGACATGCTTCAAACTTGAATTCAAACTCGAAACCATGGCACAAAGTATGATCACCTTTAATTTTTCTGATAGCACAAAAATTACCCTAACCAAACTATAATGCTCGTGACAATGTGTGTGTAGTTGTGTGTACAAGTTGATTTTCAAGATTCTATGTGAACAATAGGCTTTTATCAATTTAATTATCGGGCATTTATTTTTTTTTTCACTAGAGCCAATTTTCGGGCACCTCTAGCAAAGTAAGCAATTTCTCATTTTATTTTAGTCGACTAGAGCCAATTTCGGCACCTCTAGCGATTTTTTAATGTGCATTAACTACTAGAGCCAATTTTGGGCACCTCTAGCAAGAAAGTGCATTTACTACTAGAGCCAGCTTTGGCACCTCTAGCAAGAATTTAACTTTTAATTTTCAATTTTAAATTTACCCAAATTTTAAGCAACCTAAGTTCACTAAGTTTCTTTCAATCAACAAGCCACAACTGTAAAAAATTCAGCATCATAGTAAAATTCTAAGTTCTTTTTCATGCAATCCTAAAATTAAAGGTTCTTTCAATTAAGTGCAAAAAAAAAAATTCATCATTGGATATTCAACAAGTCTTAAGCAATTAAATCCAATTAAAGGCATGGCAAGTAACATATGCAACCTATATGTGATTGCTAAAGATGAATGCAACTAAACATGAAACTAACTAGAAACCAACACCCCAAACTCGAGAGAAGCATTGTCCTCAATGCATGTAAAAGTGAAACAAAATTTAAAAGAAACTAAATGAAATGAGTTAGTCGGAGAGGTCGCCACCTCGAGTGATAAGTTTCCTTTGCCATTTGCTTGATTCATTTTTCGGTCGCTGGTTGAATGCTTGTGGTTGGTACCACGTGAATAGCATTGCTTTGATTTGATCCATGTTTGGGCATCGGTTGCCGACGCCATTGTTGTTGCCGGGCATTCTCTCTGTGGGGTTGTTGTGGGCAAGTAGTCGGCAAAGAATTTTTTAGCATGGTGGTTGTGAGTCTTGTTGTGGAAAAGAAAAGAAAACAAAGAAAACCTGGAAACTAAAGATAATGAAGAAAAAAAATAAAATATCTCCTAAAAATTCCAAAAAATAAATAAAGAGAAAAAAAAAACCAAAAATAATAGAAAAAATAGTTAGAAAAAAAATAAAAAAAATAAAAAAAAATATCAAAAGGAGAGCATGCTTATGCATCTCCTAAGGTGTCAACTTTTTGTTACGCTTCTACATGGGCACCGCTGTAGTGCTTCAATCTTTGTCCGTTAACTTTGAATTCATGTTCGCTTGTAATGGACTTGATTATCACGACACCATGGGAGAATGGTTTGACAACTTTGAATGGTCCCGACCATCTTGATTTTAGTTTTCCCGGAAAAGTTTTAGCCGAGAATTGAATAAGAGAACTAGTTGCCCTTGGCATGAATTGTCGCGCAATAGTTTCTTGTCATGCCATTGCTTTGTTTTCTCCTTGTAGATTCGCATTGTTATAGGCAAGTGCACAAAATTCTTCTATCTCGCTGAGGTCCAACAAACGCTTTTGTCCGCACTTTCCCAATCCATATTCACGGTCTTGATTGCCCAATATGCCTTGTGTTTGATTTCCACCGTAGATGGCATGTTTTGCCATAGACAAGTCGGAAAGGGGACATACCTAAGGGTGTTTTGAATGTAGTGAGATATGCCCAAAGTGCGCCATCTAGTCTTACTCGACCAATCCTTCCTAGAGGGATTTACAACTTTCTCGAGTATACCCTTCAATTCCCTGGGTTGGAAATTTCTGCTTGCCCATTGGTTTGTGGGTGATATTGCCCATCCTATGCCAACGATCACATTGCTTGTAAAACTCTTGGGCATCTTTGTACAAAGTGTTGGCCAATACAAACCGATTGCAAAACTTTGGTCATGTACGAGTTCCTCCAAAATGTCCTCCATAGGGTGAAGAATGGCATTGCCGAAGTACATTTTATCGCTTTTCTTCAGGGACACATCGGCGTATGACCTGATCTGCACATTGTTTAAACAAAAGAGGCTTGTCCCAAAAGTAATGCTTAGCATCATGGCGAACCGCTTTTTTCCTTGGTGAGTAAGGCCAAGGTAAAATACCACAAACAAGGAAATTAACTAAATCCGCATACCATGTGTATTGCCGCCGGCATGTGATTGCCGCGGTGATCGCCGAGGCAAGATTGCCGAGGCGCGTGTGTCTAGAGTTGCCGAGGCATACGCTGGCCCATGGTTGCCGAGGCGCGCGATATCGCTGGTTACCGAGAGGCGCGCCAAGTTGCCGAGAGCGCCGCCGCCGCGCGGGTTGCCGAGGCATGCAGGCGGCTGAGCCGCCGCAGCGGGCGAGGGCGGCATGTTTGGAGTTGCCGAGGCGTAGCGCCAAGAGCTATCCATGGTTGCCGAGGCAGGCGGTTGTCGAGGCGCCAGGGCTGCTGCATCGAGGGTTGCCGAGGCGCAGCTAATATGGCGCCATGGTTGCCGAGGCATGCGCGCCAAGGCTGCCGCGGCGCCGAGGGTTGTCGCAGGCATGCGGGTCCATGGGTGCCGCTTGCAACGCGGGTGCGCGCCAAGAGCTCGCATCCGAATGCATCCGAGGCATGCGAATCCATGGTCCGAGGCCTCCATGGTTGTCGAGGCAACTAAACGTTGTTAAATGATCAGCCACTTGATTTTTTGTTCCTTTCCTCCGAGTTGGCCTAGGGATTGCTCCTACCGCAAAATCACTTGCATCACACATGAGCTCAAAAGGTAGCGCCCAACTGTGGAACCACAATGGGTGCCGAGGCAAGCTTTTCCTTTAGGGTTTCAATGCTTGGGTGCAAGAATCATCAAAATTGAAGACTTTATCCTGCTCAAAAATTGATTGCACAAAGGTTTAGTAATTTTAGAAAAAATTATGAATGAACTTTTCCTGTAAAAACTCGCATGTCCAAGAAAGCTTCAAAATTGAAGAACCAACTTGGTGGGGGTAATCTCTCAATCACGCCCACCTTGGCTTTGTCTACTTTAATTCCTTGATGAAATCTTGTGGTCGAGCACTATTCCTTCATCTACCATAAATGGCACTTCTCCCAATTGAGGACTAAATCGCTTTCTTCACATCTTGCCAACACCTTCTAAATTGCCGAGGCAACCGTCGGGTCACTACCAAAAACGAAAAATCATCCATGAAGATCTCAAGGAAGTCTTCACCATGTCCAAAAGAGTGCCATCATGCATCTTCTAATGTTACCGCATATCCGAGAAAAAACTTGAGGAGGGTCATTTTCGATACTTTTATAGTCCATCCGCACTTCTCCATCGGTGACAATATTGCCCAAAAAGAGTTGGGCCAATGTGCTCCCAGCTACTCCCTTTGCATTACCATGGTGGATGTGTCTTTCTTCCGTGTTCCCTTTGTAGTCCATGCATGCCTCCACCTTGCTACTATTCCCAAGGCACAAATATATTAATAGGAAAAATTATATCCATTCCAACCATTCACTTACCTCATTCTTGTCGACTTCATCATGGTTGGATGTATCCTTTGTTGTCGTGGCAATTGCTGCTCAGCCAATTGTCGTGGCAATCGCTGCCAAAATTTGTTGTAAGTCAAGGGAAGAACCAATTTTCTAAAAAGCTTTACTTAATCCAAACACCTTTTTCTTTTGGCCTCTCAAACATCTCCATCAAGAGAGATTTCGATGGCTTCAAATCTACCAACATCGGTTCCTCAAGACATACCGCAATGGACGAAGGTGAGTTTTTAAGAATTCAAAAGGTTCAACCATTACCTGCTCATATTCCATTGGCAAAGTATTATCATCTCGCTGATCTTGCATGTGGTCGCAATTGCCGTGGCAATCAGAGATGAGAGCATCTACAGATTCCTCGCTTCAACATCAACGTTGTAACCTTCGGGCATCGTGTTCCTCGTAATTTGTTGTAGTATTGTTGTTCTCACCACCGAGTGTTGTCGCAAAGATTGCTCTATTCAGCCTCAATCATTGCCGAGGCAATTTGTTGCTCAAGCTCATCATGTGTTGGGCAGACTTTTTCATCAACATACTCTCAAATTTGAGGTTTTAGTTGTTCCTCACACATCGGAGATCTTTTCTTTGCATTGTTCCTTGTCCTCTTGCCTTGGGACTTCAAAGATCCCTAGGAATGAATTGTTGGTGCATGTTATCCATGACATATGTGGATCTCCTCAATTGATCTTCTAAATCCCCAAGGTTGCATCCCACTGAGCTATCCTCGTATCCATGGACTTTGATAGCTCTCGAATCTCTTCAATTGATCCGCCAAGTCTAGCCAAGGAAGCTAGCAACGCTTTCTCCAAGGAATTGGAATGCTCTTGAAAAGGACTACATTGCCATGGCATATCTGTTGTTGCGCAAAATTGTTATGGTAAAAAAATTTTGAGCTTTTTGACCATACCATGAAGAATTTTGCTGTTGGTTCCATCTATGGTCCTCCATGTAGTCATATGCACCAAAAATGTGAGGGCAATTTTCAAACACATGATGTTCTCCACACATAGCACAAGATTTTTCCACGGTATAGGCTCTTGGGCTTTTTCTCGGTTGGTATAGGTAATCATCAAAGGGTGCAAGAAACTCTTGATTGATTGATTCATATCTTCCAACATCAACTCTCGAATAGATCGCTTTTATTTCCCGACATGTTGATGTCCCTTAACTTAGAAGCGCACCTAATTTTTTTTTTTGATAAAACAAACAAAAAGAAAAGTTAGTAAAACTAAAAAAAAAATGCAATAACAAAAACAACTAACACCAATTGCCAATCCCGCAACGGCGCCAAAAACTTGTTGTGTAAATAAGTGCTACGAAATGTGCAAGTATACACGCGCAAAGTAATAAAGTGATACGAGTATCGAGTATCGCCTCCATAGGGATTGGTTTAGGCCACTTTGCTTAAGTTATCGCACCGTGAAAAGTAAAAACACAATTGATAATAGAGGTTTTAATTAACGAGAAAACTAAGAGCAATAAACTAAAAGAATAGATGAAATTAAAAGAGAGAGAATAGGCCAGGTTATCGTGATTTGAGGTGTGATAGCCGATTGATCGCCTTGGTAAAAGAGTGCAAGGGCAACTCAGCTTGTCGTGGCAACTTGCACAACGGGTTGCCTTGGCAACTAATCGATGGTTGCCCGGGCGACTAGTCGGGCAACTACTTGGGCGTCCGGGCAGCAACTTCAAGGTTCGGCAGAGCGCTCTTCAATGGTTTCTTCTTATCCCTAAGTCGAAACTCTAGCTACTTGTGCATGCCTTGATAATACATCCCCAAGCGTGAATCAAGGGTGAACAACAACCAATCTTGCGCCCTTCTTAGCCGCTGAAATCCTTAACTTATTCCTAAGCCGGATTAATCTTCACCATCAATAGATTGAATAAAGACCATACTCATTCGCTTCTTGAATCTAACTCTCCGATATTAGATAAATAGATGAAGTTACGAGATCCTCTCCCAATTCACTCACAAACAAGAATAAGAACCAAGAATGAATAAACCTTGAATAGAAAAGTGCAAACTCTTATTACCTAAACAAAATCCAATTGTTTTTCACAACAACAAAACACAATAACCCCAACCAATCAAGTTAGTTCATGGTTGGGTTCAAAAGATATACAAAGAATAATCCCCAAACCATGAATCTAATGGAAGCAAAAGAAGAAGAAATCGAAGAAATTTCTCTCCTCTTTCCCTTTGAGTTGTCAAAATTTTCTCTCTTCCCCCCCTTGGAGTTGACGGCTTGGTGATTTATTTATAGGGCTAGGTCAAAGTCCTTCTTTGAGGATTAAATTAAATTATTTTAAAGAATATAATTTTTATTATAATTATATTCCTTCTAGAACTTCTCCTATCTTCTTGGGATTTAATTCTTCTTTAACCTCTTCATGGAAATCAAACTCCTTTGGGATTTAGCTTTGCTCCACGTCATCTTGGGCTTGTCTAGTCATCAATTTCGACTACCATATCACCTTATTCTTTGTCGACAATTGCCCTGGAAACTAGCTCAGCATATCCTTCATGCATTGCCCTGGCAACTAGCTCGGCATCTCCTTCATGCACTGCCCTGGCAACTGGTTCTAGCCTTGTTTAGGCAAGTGATTCTGCACACACACAAAAATACACCAAAGCAGCATCTTTTTCCACAAAAATCACCAAGTTATGTAATCAAGCTCAACGGTGGAAAGAAACTTGAATTAATGCATAAATGACTAATTATGCAACTAATATGAGCTTAAGTCTAACAATAATATGAGTAAAAAGGGTAATAAAAATAGTACTTTTGAACACTTATCAACGACTGGGCATATCGCACTACATTCAAAACACCCTTAGGTATGTCTCCTTCCGAATTGTCTATGGCAAAACATGCCATCTATCGCTGGAAATCGAACACAAGGCATATTGGGCAATCAAGACCGTGAATATGGATTGGGAAAGTGTCGAGATAAAAGAATGGACTCAACGAGATAGAAGAATGCCATAACAATGCATGAATCTACAAGGAGAAAACAAAGCAATAGGCATGACAAGAAACTATTGCCGCAACAATTCATGCCAGTGGCAACTAGTTCTCTTATTCAATTCTCGCCAAAACTTTTCCCGAAAGCTAAAATCAAGATGGTCGGACCATTCGGTTGTCAAACCATTCTCCCATGGTGCTGTGATAATCAAGTCCATCACTCAAGAACATGAATTCAAAGTCAACGGACAAAGATTGAAGCACTACAACGGTGCCCATGTGGAACGTGAATAAAGAAGTGGTGAAGTAATTTGAAAACCTATTGTTTGCATAGAATCTGAAAATCAACTTGCACACAACTCCGCACACACTCACAAGCATTATAGTTTGATTCTGAGTAATTTTAAGTTTTCTGAAAATAAAAAGCCAATCATACTTTGTGCCCTGTTCAGTAGAATTGAAATCAAGTTCAAAGCTAAGTTTGTGAAAATTGAAGTCTTGGTGTAATTATGAGTTTGCATTGCTTGAGGACAAGCAATAGTTTGAGTTTGGGGGTGTGATAAGTGTTCAAAAGTACTATTTTTCTTACCCTTTTACTCATATTATTGTTAGACTTAGGCTCATATTAGTTGCATAGTTAGCCATTCATGCATTAATCCATGTTTCCTTCCATCGCTGAGCTTGATTACATAACTTGGTAGTTTTTGTGGAAAAGATGCTACTTTGGTGTGCTTTGTGTGTGTATGTGCAGGATCACTTGCCAAAGCAAGGCTAGAGCTAGTTGCCGTGGCAATGCATTAAGGAAATGCCGAGCTAGTTGCCGTGGCAATGCATGAAGGAGACGCTGAGCTAGTTGCCGTGGCAATACATGAAGGAGACGCTGAGCCAGCTTTCATGGCAATTGTCGACAAGAGAAAAGGTGATATGGTAGTCAAAATTGATGACTAGACAAGCCTAAGATGACGTGGAGCAAAGCCCAAACCCAAAGGAATTTGATTTCCATGCAAGAGATTAAAGAAGAATTAAATTCCAAGAAGATAGAGAAGTTCTAGTAGGAATACAATTATAATAAAGAATTATATTCTTTAAAGATAATTTAATTCCAACTTAAACACCTCCTCAAAGAAGGACTTTGGCCTAGCCCTATAAATAAGATGGAGATTTCAAGATACATAGAGAGCAAGAGAGGGGAATTTCGACAAGTCCAAGGAAGGCAAGAGGAGAGAATTTTCACAAGCATCTAGGGCAAGGAGGATTTAGGGAAAACGAAAAAGGGTTTAGGAGAGGTAGAAGTTGTCGATAAGGGTTGTGGTTAGGGTGAATTGGAGGCTTTATATAAGCCTTAGATTCAGCCCATTAGTTTCCTTTTTTTTCCTACAATTCAAAGACAAATCAAATAAGGATTAAAATTAAATTAATAAAAAAGAAATAAATAAAGATGTATAAAGGATTCTAAAAAAATCTATCCTAAAATATATATATATAATAATCGGAAAAAAATAAAAAATAAAAAAATAAAAATAAAATAAATTAAATACTTAATCGAAAAATAAAAATAAAAAAATAAAAATAAAATAAAACTAAAATATCAAAGGGAGAGCATGCTCATGCATCTCCTAAATTGACCACTTCCTTGTTACGCCCACATGGGCACCATTGTAGTGCTTCAATCTTTGTCCATTAACTTTGAATTCATGGTTGTCGAGATGGACTTGATTATCACAAAGACCATGGGAGAATGGTTTGACAACTTCAAATGGTCCCGACCATCTTGATTTCAACTTTCCCGAAAAAGTTTAGCCGAGAATTGAATAGAGAACTAGTTGCCCTCGCGTGAATTGTCGTGGGGCAATAGTTTCTGTCATGCCATCGCTTGTTTTCTCCTTGTAGATTCGCATTGTTATAGGCGAGTGCACGAAATTTTTCTATCTCATTGAGGTCCAACAAACGCTTTTGTCCGCACTTTCCCAATCCATATTCACGGTCTTGATTGCCCAAAGATGCCTTGTGTTCGATTTCCACCGTAGATGGCATGTTTTGCCATAGACAAGTCGGAAGGGGGACATACCTAAGGGTGTTTTGAATGCAAAGCGATATGCCCAAAGTGCGTCATCTAGTCTTAATGACCAATCCTTCCTAGAGGGATTTACAACTTTCTCGAGTATACCCTTCAACTCCCTGTTGGAAATTTCGCTGCCCGCTGGTTTGTGGGTGATATGCCGTGGCAATCTTGTGTGATATGCCGAAGCGCTGCAACATCTTGGCAATTAGTCTGTTGTCAAAATGCTTGCCTTCACACCGATAATTGCTCTTGGCATCCCAAACCGTAAATATGTTTTTCTCGCAAGAATCGCTGCACGGTCTTGGAATCGTTGTTGGGAACTCGCAAATGCTTCAACCCATTTAGACACGAGTCGACGGCAAGTAGAATGTAGAGGTTGCCGAATGAAGATGGGAAAGGTCCCATAAAATCGATCCCCATACATCGAACAATTCCACCTCGATGATGTTCGAGTGGCATCTCATGTCGCCTAGAGATATTGCCCGCCCTCCGCAACGATCACATTGCTTGTAAAAGTCTTGGGCATCTTTGTACAATGTTGGCCAATACAAACCGGATTGCAAAACTTTGGCCATGTACGAGTTCCTCCAAAATGTCCTCCATAGGGTGAAGAATGGCATTGCCGAGTACATTCTGTTGTTCTTCTTCAGGGACACATCGGCAGATAACCCGATCTGCACATTGTTTAAACAAAAGAGGCTCGTCCCAAAAGTAATGCTTAGCATCATGGCGAACCGCTTTTCCCTTGGTGAGTAATGCCATAAGGTAAAATACCACAAACAAGGAAATTAACTAAACCGCTGCATCTGTGGTATTGCCGAGGCATGTGCCGCCGCGGGCGATCGCTCCCAAAATTGCCGAGGCGCATGCGCAAAGGCTACCGCCGAGGCGCGAGAGTTGCCGAGGCGCCATGGTTGCCGATCAATGGTTGCCGAGGCGCCGAGGGGTTGCCGAGGCATGCGCGCCATGGTTGCCGAGGCAACTAAAATTTGTTCATCCGGAATGCATCGCATATCTCTAGATCCGCGCCCTCCTCCCTATTGCGCTCCAAACGTGATAAGTGATCGCCACTTGATTTTCTCGCCTTTTTCCTGTCCTTAATTTCAATATCAAATTCTTGTAAAAGTAATATCCAACGAATCAAACGAGGTTTAGCATCCTTTTAGCAAATAGATATTTGATTGCCGAATGGTCCGTATGAACAATTACCTTTGTACCAATCAAATAGGATCGAACTTGTCAAATGCGAAAACTACAACTAGTAACTCTTTTTCCGCTGTTGTGTAATTCACTTGAGCACTATTAAGAGTTTTACTAGCGTAGTATATCACATGGAAGGTCTTACTCGCGGCGCTGGCCTAGGACTGCTTCCTACCGCAAAATCACTTGCATCACACATGAGCTCAAAAGGTAGCGCCCAAACTGTGGAACGACAATGGGTGCCGAGGCAAGCTTTTTCTTTAGGGTTTCAAATGCTTGGGTGCAAGAATCATCAAAATCAAGACTTTATCCTGCTCAAGCAAATTGCACAAGGGTTTAGTGATTTTAGAAAAATTATGAATGAACCTCCCCTAAAAACCTCGCATGTCCAAGAAAAAACTTCAATTCCTTTAACCGAACTTGGTGGGGTAATCTCTCGATCACGCCCACCTTGGCTTTGTCTACTTCAATTCCTTGATGAAATCTTGTGGCCGAGCACTATTCCTTCATCTACCATAAAATGGCATTTCTCCCAATTGAGGACTAAATCTGCTTTTTCACATCTTGCCAACACCTCTCTAAATTGCCGAGACAAATGTCGGGTCATTACTAAAAATAGAAAAAATCATCCATGAAGATCTCAAGGAAGTCTTCGACCATGTCCAAAAGAGTGCCATCATGCATCTTTGGAAGGTTGTCGGGCGCTATACAATCCGAACGGCATCCTTCGAAAGGCATAAGTACCGTATGGGCATGTGAAGGTTGTCTTTTCTGATCTTCTCGGTGCTATGGCAATTTGATTGTAACCTGAATAACCATCAAGAAAACAATAAAAGGGTTTACCCGCAAGACGGTCAAGCATTTGATCAATAAAGGGTAATGGGAAGTGATCTTTCCTAGTGGCTTTGTTTAGCTTTCGATAATCCATACAAACCCTCCAACCGGTCACAAATCCTGGTTGGAATGAGTTCATTGTTTTCATTACTTACCACCGTTATACCTCCCTTTTCGGCACATTGTACCGACTTACCCATGTACTATCGTGAGATAGGGTATATAATGCCGCACAAAGCCACTTGATGATTTCTTTCATTACAACCCCTTTCATGGCATGATTCAGTCTCCTCTGGGCCTCAATTGAAGGTTTGTGATCATCTTCCAACAAAATCTTGTGCATGCACACCGCCAAGCTAATTCTTCAAGTCGGCAATTGTCCACCCTATTGCCTTTTTGTGTAGCTTCAACATCTTGATCAGCTTTTTTCCTCGCTCAGGCTGTAACTTAGAAGAAATAATTACAGCAATGTATTATCGGTTCCTAAGTATGCATATTTTAGTTGCTCGCAATTGTTTCAACTCAAGAATCGGTGGTTGTTCAATAGAGGGTTTTTCGAGCTTACCTTCCTTACCCGAGTAATCCAAAGGTTCAAAGTATGTACCGGGTCGATTGACTAGCCAATTTGCCTCTTCTTGTTGTTCCTCATCGACCGGTTCTTCATACTCCTCAGTTCCTCTTGATCGGGCAATGTAGTTGCCGAGGCAACTAAATTCCTCGCCGGTTAAACTCGCCGCGGCATATGAAGAAGTTGGGCATTCTTCTCGATCATCGCATGCCTTAGTGTTTGGAACACATTTAGTTTAACTTGCTGGTCATTCACCTCATTGTGAGTTCTCCTTTTCAACATCGATCAAGGTTCTCCTCTGCTAGGAATGGTCTCCCGAGAATGATGGGTGCATGCTCATCCGCTTCACAATCCAAAACAATAAAGTCAACGGAAAATAAATTTATCAACTTTACCAAGATGTCCTCGATTTTTCCCTCCGATGCACATAGGATCTGGCTTGGCTAGTCAGAGCATAATCAAGTAGGTCTTGCCTTCCCGATTCCTAGTTTCGAAAACCGATTTAGGCATCAAGTTTATGCTAGCCCCAAGGTCGCATAATGCTTTCCCGACATAGTGATTTCCAATGGAACAGGGTATTGTGAAACTTCCGGGATCCTTCAACTTGGGTGGCATACGACAGTAACATTGCCATGCATCCTCTCATTATGCAATCAAGCTTCAAACTCTCCTAGCCTTTGTTCTCTTGGACACAATGTCTTTAAGAAACTTGGCATAGTTTGGCATTTGTTCAATTGTTTCCACCAATGGCAAGTTGATGTGGACTTGCTTTAGGATATCAAGAAACTTTTGAATTGGTATTCTTGCTTTTGTCGCCTAACCTTTGTGGGAATGGTGGTGGAAGTCGATATCTTCGATCCTTTCATTGGTTTGAAACCTGATTGACGGCATTGCCGGACAACCGGAGTTGCCGAGGCATTATCAACCGGGGTGCCGAGGCATGCTTATCGCAAGTTGCCGAGGCGCCTTTATCGCCGGCTGCCGAGGCATGCTTATTGCCGCTGCCGCGCATTCCCGGGTTCAAAGATCCGAGGCTTTGCCGCCAGGTTCGCCTTGATCTTTTGTGGAGTTTTGTTTGATGAGCGGGTTTGAACCTCTCTGTTGTTGGCCACTTCTAGTGGTGATTGCCTTACATTGCTCATGGCCGCCTTCTTCTTGCGACTTCAAGATCGCTAGTAAACCTCCTTGCGGTCTAGTATTCAGATTTTGAGCAAACCGTCCGACTTGATTTTCCAATGATTTGATTGCCGCCTGGTTTTGCAATCTCATCTCGGTCCTGTTAATAAAAGCATCAGTTCTTTTTATGAAATTACTATTCTCAGCCATATAAGATTCAGTTTTCATCATAAAAGCATTTAGAGAATTTTCCAAAGAACTAGATGTTGTCGGTTGTTGCCGCGGCAATCGCTGTCGTGGCATATTCTCGCTGAATCCCGATGCTTGTGCATTCTGATTGTTCCGCTTTAGAGCATTGTTGGGATTACTCCATGAAAAATTTGGGTGCTTCTTCCAAGCTGGATTGTATGTATTGACATCACATTGTTGTTCCGATTGTAATTCCCTCACATAGAAGCCGGATTCCGATTTCTCGCATACATTCGTAAGAATTATGGTTATCACCACATAACTCACAAAAAGAATCCATTACCTTGACTTCATGTGTGTTGTTTGGTTTTTGCATGTTCGACCATCTTGGTTAAAGTGGCCAATTGTGCCGAAATTGAATCGATGATCCTAGTTCATGTATTGTGGCTTGGCGCCTAACTCCTCCTCTTCTAGTAGATGGGAATTGATAATCATTCTGGCCAGCCTGCTTAAAATTTGCATTGCTTCCTCCGGTGACTTATCTAGAGTATGCCGCTTGCCGAGGCATCTAGCATCATCCTTGTTGGTGTATTCACGGCGCTGTAAAACATTGTTACTTGAGTCCACACCGAACTGTAGGGGCATTGTGTAGAAGTTCTCTATATCGCCCCAAGCCTCGTACATGGATTCATCATCCGCCACCGGTAAAAGTAAGTGTCGTCATACGGCTTATCACCAAATTTGTAGGATTAAATCTAGCAAGGAAATCACGACAAAGATCAGTCCAAGATGCTATTGATCCGGCAGAATGCTATTCAACCATGCTTTCGCCTATCCTCAAAGTGAATAGGGGAATAATCTTAATCGTAAGACATCGGGGTGACTCCGCGTATTTTGAACGAGTTGCAAATCTCGAGGAAAGATTTCAGATGTTGTCGCATCTTCTTCGCTTGTCGAGCCGCCAAATTGACCAATTGTGTTGATCATATTAAACATTACCGGTTTTAACTCAAAGTGGTCGGCTTCAATTTCAGGTGCGATAACTCCCGGGTTAAGTCCATCAAGATCTTCTTCAAGATAGTCTCGAATAGTTCTGTTTTCGCAAGAATCACCCTCCTCCCGCCGAACATCTTGATTCATATTGCCGCCTTGATTTGCCATTGCTACTCTTATCCTTCGCCTAAGTCTTTGTAAGGTTCTGCTCGATTTCTGGATCAAAGGGATATTCTGTGAAGTCGGTCTCGCCGTCATATACCAATGCAAAACCAAAGTTTGTTAGCCCTTTGAATTTTAAACAAGAAAAATAAAAAGAAAGTGCAAGAAAATAAAACAAAGTCGCTATTGCCAATCCCCGCAACGGCGCCAAAAAAAACTTGTTGCGCTGTAATAAGTGCTACGCAAATGTGCAAGTATACACGCCGCAAGTTATAGTATAAAAGATATCGCCTCCACAGGGGATTGGTGCCACTTCAAGAATCTAGTCTCTTGCAATCGAAAAAGTAAAAAACACAAATAAAGGATTATAGGAGTTTAACTAATAACTAAACTAGAAAGCAATAAAGTAAAAGAAAAGATGAGATCAAATGAGAGAGAGATAGGCCAGGTTATCGTGAGTTGAGGTGTGATAGCCGATTGATCGCTTTGGTAAAAGAGTGCACGGGCAACTCAGCTGCCGTGGCAACTTGCACAACGGGGGTTGCCTTGGCAACTAATCGATGGTTGCCTCGGGCAACTAGTTGGGCAACTACTTGGGCGCCCGGGCAGCAACCTTCAAGGTTCGGCAGAGCGCTCTTCAATGGTTTCTTCTTATCCCTAAGTCGAAACTCTAGCTACTTGTGCATGCCTTGATAATACATCCTCACGCGAATCAAGGGTGAACAACAACCAATCTTGCGCCCCTTCTTAGCCGCTGAAATCCTTAACTTATTCCTAAGCCGGATTAATCTTCACCATCAATAGATTGAATAAAGATCATATTCATTCGCTTTCTTGAATCTAACTCTCCCGATATTAGATAAATAGATGAAATCACGAGATCCTCTCCCAATTCACTCGCAAACAAGAATAAGAACCAAGAATGAATAAACCTTGAAATAGAAAAGTGCAAACCTTATTACCTAAACAAAACCAATAGTTTCTCACAACCACAAAACACAATAACCATAGCCAAATAGATTTAGTTCATGGCTAGGTTCCAAAGAAACACAAGATAAATAATCCCTAGCATGAACCCAATCGAACAAGAAAGAAAAGGATGAAGAAGGAGGCTTGTCAAAATCCTCCTTGCCCTAGATGCTTTTATAGGGCTAGGCAAAGTCCTTCTTTGAGGAGGAGTTTGTTGGAATTAAATTATCTTTAAAGAATATAATTCTTTATTATAATTGTATTCCTACTAGAACTTCTCCTATCTTCTTGGAATTTAATTCTTCTTTAATCTCTTCATGGAAATCAAATTCCTTTGGGTTTGGCTTTGCTCCACGTCATCTTGGGCTTGTCTAGTCATCAATTTCACTACCATATCACCTTTTCTTTGTCGACAATTGCCATGGCAACTGCCATGGCAATTGCCCTGCTCGCCTCCTTCATGCATTGCCCTCGCAACTAGCTCGGCATCTCCTTCATGCATTGCCCTGGCAACTAGCTCTAGCCTTGCTTTGGCAAGTGATCCTGCACATACACACAAAAGCACACCAAAGCAGCATCTTTCCACAAAAAAAAGGGTAAGAAAATAGTACTAACTGAACACTTATCAATAATGCATGCTCATGCCTCCTTTCGATATTTTTTTTTATTTTTATTTTTATTTTATTTTTAATTTTTTTTATTTTTATTTAGATTTATTTATTTTTCTTTTAGATTAAAACTACATCTTTTCTTTCATATTTATCTAATTGTTTTAAAATTTTAAGTTTAAGAATTTCTTTTGCACATCTTTATTTATTTTCTTTATTTTTACCTAAGTTTGAAAGCCGGAAGATTTATGAAGAACAAGGCTTTGAATACTCCAACTCTCATCAAGATTTCGCCTTGAACCATTCATCTTCGAAAGGATTGCACATCAAAAGTGGCAAATCTTTTGCCATCAATCGAACCGGTAACATCTCATGGGTAAGAGAATTCTATGCTCACCACCTAACCCGGATAATCCTTATGTTTTTGTTTGTGACAAGGCTATACTCATAAGCCCCAAAACATCAACACCTTTTACGGGCTCTACATTGAGAAGGACGAGCATCAAGCCTTTGTTGATCAACTCACGCCTAAGCAACTTGACAAGGTGCTTCAAGAACTCACTCTACCGGGAACTCATTGGAACGACGGTAAATACAAGGGCACGTAAATCGCCTTCGGCTTAAACCTCGAGGCAAAATTATGGAATAAGTTTGTTAAAACTTTTAATGCCCAACACACAATACCACCGTTGATACACCTGCCTTTTGCTCATACATTCTATCTTGCATAATCGCATCATTAACATTGGAAAAATTATTTGTGATGAGATTTTTGTATGTAGCACAAAAGACAAGGGTTCTTTTTCTTCCCTTGCTTAATTTCCAATCTTGCAAGGAGATGCATGTCCCAAGTGAGTCCATCACGAAAAGGCCCTACCAAAGTCCGTTGGAATAATGAGAAATTGTAATTATAAATTAAACCTATAATGTTATCAAGTTACTTTGGTTGCTAAGTAGTTGTTAAGTATTTATAATAGAGAAATGAGAAATTATAATTATAAACAAAACCTATAATTAAAAATAAAAGAAATTGTAATTATAAACTTATATATAATTGAGTTTTTTGATTAAATGTCATTATTTACATAAATAAAAAAATAACAAAGCATACTAATGTTGTCTGGGGAGGATTGCCCCGCATCGCTGTGGGGATATGTTTAACCCGAGCCGTATTCTTTGAACAAATACCACCACGATTATCATCATCGTGTCGCCATTCATCATCGCTATACCTAAAATATTTGAGTCCTACCACTATCAGGACCGATATAGAATAGGCTCTATTGTTAGATCTAATCATAAAAGATACTTTTTAATCCGAATGATTAGGGCGAATTTTGGAACTGAGCAAACCAGAGGAAATGTATCCGTAGATGAATTGTGACATTTTTTTGGGAACCATCATAAAAATATAAAATACGCATCACATGAAAAACCTTCCGATATACTTATATTTGATTGAACGATATACTACTACTGTTGGTTGAAATGACAAGAACATTGAGTGTTGAATAAAATTCGGGCACTAAAAGATCTATAACACCTCGACCCTAATGTCACATTTGCCTTAAGTCCAAACCATTACCATAAAATTTTAAATTGAGTTTAGCCCAAACCACCATTTTCCAAAAACCATTTGATTTCAATCCAATAAAATATAAATAATAATTGAAACATTTATAATTGCGTTTAAGCCCAAAATTTACATAAATAAAATATTTACTGATTATTTTAAAATCCAAATACAAGTTATAAAATACAATAGGTTCCTACTTAATACATAGCCCAAAGACCCAAGGAGCTCTGCATATGAATAAAAGATGAGGCCAATGAATCTAATCAAATGGTGGTCCCCTGCCACAAGCCAAACTCATAAACTCAGAATGATCTAACAATGATTCCAAAAAAGAGCTCAAAGCCAATGGATACACAACCACTGATCATGCTTCAGTGAATCATACTCAAGAACATGCTATGAAATATGATGTCAAAATAGGATAAAGCAATGACACCATCATAGCCGCCAAACACATGCTATAGAACAACCAAAGACCTCAAGAACAGCAACATATAAATAAACAAACCAAGAGTGAGGCCCAAATGTCACCCGACACTAGGGAACCCACCCATGCTCTAATCTCACATCAAATGGTATACTAGAAATCTCGATTTAGTCTTAGCTCAAATCTCAGACGAGCGAGGCTCAAACTCGTGACGAGCAAATATCATCACCCCGAAGTTTCACATTGGATGGCCTCCATTTCATCACCTAAAACCCACATCGGGATGGCCTTCAATTGTTGTAACATTACCACCGGGCATCCGATCCCACCAAACAAAGACTCATAACCAAACAAGTGCCCCCACTGAACGTTACACGATCCACCATGGATCCAAAGTGCCCTACCGCGCACACAATTACCGCATCGACCCACCATGTGGGTCCCCTATTGTTGCTATTATAATCAATCACATTAAAGAGTTGTTACGCTTTATGGAAGAGTATACAATTTATTCTCAACAATTATTTCAATCAATCCACAATAGCAATTAGAAACACACATTCTTAGTTTTACCATTTGCTTTGTGATCATGAGAGACCCATTAGAGCCTTAGCCACGAATTATATAACCCCTGAACTCAAAACGTAAAAACTTAGGGGCGATAGCTCACCGAGCATCGATACTTCAAAGTGAGTATCGGTATTCTCCAGGCATCGATACTCCGCCATGAATACCGATAATTTCATTTATCTCTAGGTTAATTGGCCCTCATGCGGTACCAATATGGTTTGTTCTATATTCCGCATTTAGATTCGAAAAGAATTGCCCCGCATCGATCCTTACTGTACCGATATGCCTACTCCTAGCGCATCCATACAAAAAGCCTCTAGGCGGTGTAATAATGGGCACCGATACGCCCATAGTATACCGGGTACGCCAAAAAATGCTACTAAAATTCTAATCAGCGGGGTTACCAATACACGGAAGGCGATCGGCACGCAAAATGCTACTAAATTTAACTGCCGAGGGTTATCGATATACGGAAGGCGACTTCAAGATGTCCTCAAACTCGCCGCCAAAATACAAAGGAGTACTGATACGCAAAACCACTCAGACGGCACTGAGCCCCGATTTCAAAATCTAGAGCTCGAGAATTCACCAAACCTCCCTTAACCTCCATGGTTAAGTCCCAAAACGTTCCTACCAATTATGAAGAGTCATTAGGTGAGTTCTAACCATTTTTACCCTTAAACATCAATAATTACAAGTTTTGTCATGGATGACCAAATCCAAGTTTCTAACTTATCCAAAAACATCACACCAAGTACCTAGCAAAATGATGATGCAAATGAATAAGGCTGTATAGAAGTGTACTAACCTCGAATTACAAGCTAAAAAGAAACCCCAGCCTCCACCTCAAGCTTCTCTGCCTTGGGCCTTTGAATGCTCTCCCAACCTCGTTAACATATATGAGATGTTGTAAATAAGTTAAGTTATGGTTGAGAGATTAAAAGAAGCTTGTAAAGGACGATTCAACAACAAGAATTGGGGCTGAACACGGATTCCCGCTCTCAACCTAAACCCCTACCACCAAAACCCCTTCTTTCCACCAAAACAACATTATTTACCTCAAAAGATAGATCCCAAAAGCTGATAATAACCTTTAAGATGCTAAACAAGATTCCTATGAGCAAATCCTCAAAGATCCAACCTTTGATGTTGTGGATTTGGGTAGGAGAAGAGATTTTGGGAAAGGATGAGAGAATAAGGGTGAGGATCTCACCACATCTCTGCATTGTGCAGAAATTAAACCTTTTCTCCCCTCCTTTACCCCAACACAATTACTCAAAAGTCCTCATGCCATCTTTCAAACCTAAACCTAACTAGAGACAAGCCCAAAAGTTTATAAGGCCTAACACCATAACCCAAACACAAGGCCCATGCCTCAAGTTACCCGACGCCCTCGGTCCCAAAACCTGCCCTGGTCATAACTCAATCCTTAAAGAAAAGTCATCCTCGAAATTTAATCGAGGCGAGGCAACCTCAGAGATCTTAACCATCCTCCTGCCACACATGCTACACGGCTCCTAGGTTTTCCCCACAATACTTCATATCCAACATTTAACATAAATTCTCAATCTACACAAGACTCTTCAACGATTCATTCCCAATATCCATAGATAAACTTATAAATCGAACCTAAGAGCAAAACGACAACGATAACTACAACAACACTATCGATCGCCCACCGAACTCACCCCAAAGGCATCGATCACGAATATCAACCTTTTACTATTTCCCGCACTTCCAACTCAAACTCAACCTCTTCCACGCTCGAATGCTGACACTTCTTCAAGGTACATTATCGGAACTTCTTCAACTATTAACAACATCATGATTCACGCGTTTAAGAATCGCTAACTCCCATCAATCAAGTTCTACCGCCAAACTATCTTGAAATCAACACCTTCTCCATCGACTTGGTCAACTAAGACAGAGGCAAGACACCTCATTTACTTGAACCCACTACTCAAAACAGAGCATTTAATCCATGATCAACGATTCCACCCAGCCGAGCCACTTTGGTTCTAAAAGGAAATCGCTACTACAAATGTTCTACCAAGGATCAACCCACCAAGCTATCCTCAATGATCCAAACATCCTCTTCCAAGCCAATCACCTAATTCTTACCATTCATTGTACAAAACTTTAACAAGCTCCTCAAAAATTTTCAAAAAGGTTCTTTTAATAAAATTCTATTGAGGTTGATTTGATCCCCATTTCACTCCATCATAGAAAAAGCCTACCTTTCTAACCAATACTCAGAGAACTTCTCACCGATTACTATGTAGGAAATAATTCACCATATACCCGATAAAAAATTTTATTTAAAAAGGGCCCCAACCCCCCAAGACCAAAGATCTCAACCTTTTAACATTAAAAGATTTCGAGGTATGGGGAAGATAAAGGGGTATACAGGGGTTATAGTATAAAAGATATCGCCCCCAAGTGGGTTGATGACTTAAGAGTCTAATTTTTCAACAAAAAAAAAAAGAAAAACAAGTAGAAGATTATAGGGGTTTAAACAAAAACAAACTAGGCAATAAAGAAAAAAATGGAGATCAAGGGGGAGAAAGGGCCCTTTTGGATGAGGGGGAAGCCGATTGACGCCTTGGAAAAAAGTACAAGGGAAAACCGGGGACCGGGGAATTTGAAAAGGGGTTTTAAACTAATCGATGGGTTTCAGGAACTATTTGGGGCGGGGGAAAAATTCAAGGTTCGCAGATTTCTTCAATGGTTTTTCATCCCTGTAAACCGCTACTTGTACATACTTGATAATACATCCGCGTGAATCAAGGTGAAAAAAACCACATTCCCT
>JAGYYJ010000341.1:0-33354 GCA_019671005.1 Hibiscus mutabilis | reverse complement strand
TGCATATAAAGTGAATATCTAAATTATTTTTTAAAAAATAAATATTTAAATTTTGTGATGTGTAAATGTTTTATTGGCCAAAATAATTTTTTAACTAAAATATAATGAGAGCTAAAATGGTCACATGTAATAGTTTAAAGATTTATTTTGACAAAAAATAATTTAAATACTAAAATGAAAAACATAATTTATAGATTTATTTTCTATTTTAAACCTTATAATAAGGTTAAAGAGGTCAATTTTGCAATAAGCAAAGCGGGCGTCAATCGGTTCTAACCATGGAAAGGCATAATTTGACTAGAAAATTAACGTAATTTGATTCAAAATGATATGACAATTAAAAGTGGTGGAGCAGAAAGTTTTAATGTCTAATTTTTTATAGTGATTTGATTGAGATTTGAGAAGATTAATAGGTTTTTCGACAATTTCAATTATATGAAAAGAAAAAGAATAAAAATAAGAGTAGTTTGATGATCTTTCTAACCAAATAAACCACTAAATGATAATAAAAAAAATGAGACAATCCAACAAGAACTAAAAGCTAAAACTTTATAATCGATCATTGTTAACCATCAAATCAACTTGAAACAAAACAATACTAATTTTTTGGCCAAATAAAGTTTTTTTCCACCGTTAAAATTAAGGGTGTTCATGGACAACTAACTGTACCGGCACGGCTTATCGGTACGGTTATCGAAACTCTCGGTTCGACATTTTGATGAACCGTTATCATCCTGTTTAAACTGATTACTGCCTAAACGGCTAATCAGTTTATTCAGTACGGTTATTGGATTAACCATAAAGTGTAAAACCAAAGTTTGATTTTGATATAACAATTTGTTTAAAAACCTACTTGTAAAAGAAAATAAATTTTTAATTATCTCAAAGACTCACAATTGACAAGGATTTTTCAAGTACAAAATCATTCAAAGTCAAAAACTTAAACCCCATAAATTTTTCTAAGTGTTTTTAAAGCCAAACTCAACTTTTACGCCCAGGCGTATAGATACGCCCTCGAACGTTTTGATACGGGCTTAACTTAAAAGGCCACTGTAAGAAAGTGTTTTGATACAGTTCCTTTCGTATCGGTACGACCTTCATATGGGCTAAGGTTTTTACTCTAGCGTTTCGATACGGTGTCATCCGTTTCGATACGGCCTTTATACTGAGTTTAAGATTTAAGAACAATGTACCGATACAGCTACTTGCGTATTGATACGGTGGTTGAGATTTTTCAAATATTTTCATTTATGATTCGAACGTTGCCTTGTCAGTTATTGAGAACATGCGATTTTGAAAATCAGTTAACCCGTATCGATACACCTTCAAGGCGTCCTAATACAGGTTCAGACAGTAGCCCAAGTGAGCAAAATTGTATGGATACGGCCTTGCCCGTTTCAATACGCCCCTTGTCTTACACTGAGATCGTACTGATACGCTCTTTGTTTTACCTACACAATGGCTCTTTCTATTTTTCAAGTTCGTACCGATACGGTCTTCCGCATATCGATACGATTGGTTGCAGTTGAGCATTTATTGTGAGAAAAATGCAGCCCAACGGCTATAGTTATGATGGCAACCACCCAAACGGCTAGAAATCAATGAGAATGTATAAAAGCAAACCTCCAAAGCCTCAACAACAACAATTGAACTTATTTTGCAACATCCAAGCATATATCCAAACCCTTGAGCTTAAAGAGTCAAATTCTTGTACCCCACTTGTTGTAAATTTCATTGTATATGTTTCTTTTAAGTTTAGGGAGAGTTTGTTTGTAATTTGGGCAACAAATCAATCTTGTGAGAGATACTTTTAAGTTTGCCATTTCTTCTTTGTAAAGAGAGAGTCTTGGTTAATCTTTGGGTAGAAAGATTAACCGATTTGTAAAGGTTTCCTCCTAAGCCTAAAAAATGAAAGAATATCTAGTGGGTATTGGTTTAAAATCCTTAGTAGGAGCTAAGGTAGTGGATGTAGAGCTTGTTCGAAGCTTTAACCACTATAAATCGCCTTGTCTTCAAATTTTATCTTTTCAATTTGCTTCTTCCAATTTCAAAAAGCCAATTCACCACCTCTTGGCCAATTACACATCGATTGATCCCCTCAACAATTGGTATCAGAGTCAAACTCTTTGAGGGACTTACATCTACAAGAGGAAATCCTAGAAGAAGATATATCGACTATAAATCAAAGCCATGGGGTCTATCTCCGAGACAAAATTGTACGAGTCACAATCTATCACCAAACCACCATTCTTCAATGGGGATAACTACCCCTATTAGAAGAATAGAATGAGGCTCTTCTTCAAGTCCAATGACTACACCCTTTGGGATGTAGTAGAAGATGGTCCAATCATTCTCATGAAGAGAGATGAAGAAGGAAGACTTATTTTGAAGACAAAGGTGGAGATGACGGATGAAGATAGAAGAAGACTACAAGTGAATGACAAGGCCCTACACATCATCTTTTGTGCACTTGGACCCGACATATACTCGAAGATGTCATCTTGCACAAGTGCAAAAGAGGTATGGAACACGCTAGAGACCACCTACGAAGGAACCGACGATGTAAAGGAGACCAAGATTGGAATCCTTAATTTGAGCTACAAAAAGTTCAAGATGGAGCCCGATGATAGCGTCTCCAAAATGTTTGATCGGTTCTTCGTTATAGTAAATGGTCTCAAGGGCTTCAGTGAGATCATTCTCGAAGACAAGCTAGTCCAAAAGCTTCTCTATTCTCTTCTCGAATTATGGGATGAGAAGAGAACCGCAATCATCGAGGCCAAGAATTTGAAGACGTTGAAGCTCGATGAATTGGTGGGATCTTTCCTTACTCATGAGATCATGAAGCAAGGAAGAGAAGAAAAAAGAAGAGAGAAGAGAAAAGAATAGAGAAGCAAGAGGTAGAGAAGAAGAAGCAAGGAATTGCTCTCAAGGCTTCTCAAGAGGAAAGTAACTCTAGCGAGGATGAGTTTGAAGAATTGGCTATGATAGCCAAGAGGTTCTCTCGGTTCATAAAATCCAACAGAGGGAGAAAATTTCAAAGAAGAAGAGACTTCAAGAACAAGAACAAAGAAGAGGAGAAAGGTCAACTCATTTGTTATGAGTGTAAGAAGTTGGGGCATATTAGATTTGATTGCCCTCAACTCAAGAAGAAGAGCTTCGAGAAGAAGAAGAAGAAGCTCAAGGCCCATGTTGCTACTTGAAGCGATGAGGAATCATCATCCGATGAAGAGGAGCAAGAAGTGGTCAACCTTTGCGTAATGGCTTTTGATGATGATCCTAAGGTAAACCTTAACTCATCTACTTTCGATTTCACTTTTGATGAGCTTCAAGAAGCATATGATGAGTTACAAGAGGTTTACGATGAGTTGGTTGAAAAGTATAAGGAATCAGTTTTGAAAACAAGAAAATGATTTTCGATTTAAAAACCCAAAATGATTCTCTTTCCAAAACCAACTCGGAACTTGAAAAAAAGATTTTAGTTTTACAAGATGACCTAAAATATTTTCAAAATGAAACTATTAATTTAAACAATCTTCTTTCCAAATTCCGTGATGATCACCAAAAAGTGGTGAATGAACTCAAAGCTTCTTTGAACAAAGTTGGTACTACTACTTTTGAAAATGATCAATCTTCTAAAACCAACTATGTGAAAAGAAACTTTGTGAACCACAAACAATGAAGCTCTCAAAGGTACCCTAAAGGTAAAAGAGTTAGAAGTGTATGGGTTCCTAAGGAAGTTGTAGCTTCTAATAATATTCATGCAATTGTATCTTGGATTCCCAAGGGAACCAAGTATTTGGGAGCTAATTCACATGAACCCAAAATGATTTGGGTGCCAAAAACCAAGATTTAATTCTTTGTTTGTAGGAGGAGCATTGCTACAAGGCCAAAGCTTCAAGTCAAAACACATGGTACCTTGATAGTGGATGCTCAAGACACATGACCGGAGACATGAGTAGATTCATGGAGCTAAAGCCAAAGAGTGGTGGAGTGGTGACATTTGGTGACAACTCCAAAGGTCACATTGAGGTTATTGGTTCCATTGGTAATCTCTCTTCTATACTCATTGAAGATGTTTTATATGTCAATAGTCTAAAACATAACTTGTTGAGCATTATTCATGTAACACCCTTTCCCTGGCCTAGTAGAGAACCGGATCTGAAGGTGTTACCAAAAAACACATTTAGAGATCAGAAGCTAAATCGGAGTTCAGAAACTTGTTTGAATTGACTACTATTCTCTTTTTACACCAACTTATTAACTACTTACTCAAATTGGGGTTAATTTTAAACCTTTTTGAATTTTAATGACCAAATTGTAAATTTTACAAATTAAGGATCCTTAGCCGAAATTCAGGTTATCATACTAAAATTAAACTTACTAATTATTAGCCTGTGAAATTTCATTACTAACAGAGGTCATTTACCTATTCGATTAGACGATAGAATATTTAGTGACCATTTTGTAAATTGTTCAAAACTGTTTTTATTCGGATTAACCTATCAAACGATTTCCAGACCTTAACAGATTTTACCAGCAAGTTAATAATCAGTAACTCTAATAGCATACCAAAATTTTAGAATATTTCAAACCCATTTAGTTTTCACCATTTTAATCTAAACATGCATTTTTAACCGTTTTTAACCTTATCTAACATATCATTTAAACCCCTTGAAGGTTATTACAAACCATAGACAATATACACATAACAAAATGGGTAGGTTGAACATCTTTAGATCCTATGCCACCTTACTAGGAGTTTTAAGGCGAAAGATAAAGATACATATATAGATGATGTGACTTGCAACCGCAACTACACGATCGGGGCACATAATGCTTCACGGTTCTGAAATGCATGAGACAGACGAACGTTAGGCTTACATAGCCTAGTGAGGTAGTCATAACGAATGTAGAACATATTGCTAACGACATGAATGACGTAGTGCATGCTTGGATGACATGAATATATCATAAATCATATATATATATAAATTTCATGCTTAAGCCAAATGTTATATTTTATAAATCAAACGTACGTATCATTTCCTTGGACATAGCAACCAATGGATACGCGGATCCCCTGTACACCACACATATAAAAAATAGGTCATAGCCTTGAGCCGTAGTTTTGGAATCCCTTACACAATCCAATATTTTCTCCTCACATATGGGTCGTAGCCCCGGACCGTAGTCCAACCCTTATATAATGAGCTCAAATAACCCTATGGCATGCCAATTGTATCCAATGTTCACAAGTGTCTAAGGTTACATAATTCATAATAAACTTATCGTTGCGCCCGTAGGCCGTATCGTATCGGATTTTAATTTGGGCCTTAGCTCCACAAATCATATTAGGTCAAAGTTTCACATATAAAAATATTTCGAATATCATATACAAATTTACAACATATCAAACAACGTTGAGGACTTACCATGCTCACCACTGGAAACCACATATGCTTGCTTTACTTAAGCACTTAATCAAATGTAAATTTAAACATAAACATAAAATAAATGCAATGGGATGGAACCTAACCTATCCCTTGACACAACTACACTCACCACAACAATCTGATACTTTTAAGGCTTTCGGATAACAACGCTTTATCGATAGCAAGGATTCGATATTGTTAAACCGAAAAACTCAAGCTTACCAACCCTATCAATGAATCGGTTTTTGTTTCACTTTTGCTATATTTGTGTGCAACACCCCCTTTATATACAAAACAAGCCAGCCTTATTGCCATCTTCATGCTCCACGTAATTTGGAGATGTGGCATGACTTTAGAGCATAGTTTCCTACCCATGCCCACGTGGTGGAAGACCAAATCTCATGGCCACAAAAGCCACCATTTCTTGCCATGTTTTCCTCCAACGTGGGAAAGTTACAGCTAATTCCTTCAACATGAAGAAGTTAGTCGTGGCCCGTTGGTCTCATCATCATTTCATTTGTTTAATACTAATATTAATAATAATATAATAAAGTGTTACAGTTGACCTGAATAACCTTCATTGCTTCAAATTAGATACAAGATCGAGCAAATTACATCGTTCGAACACAACTGGTATAAAATATTCGATTACCGGAACCTAATTTCGACTAGACCAGTTTTCGGGGTGTGACAACTCTCCCCCTTTAAGAAAATTCATCCTTGAATTTTCACAATAAGCAAAAAGATAAGGGTACTGCTTTCGCATGGTCTCTTTAGGTTCCCACGTCGCCTCTTCGATAGAATGACTTTTTCACAGGATTTTCACTATAGGCACAGATTTATTACGGAGTTTCTTGACTTCTCGTGTGAGGATCTGCACAGGTTCTTCCTTGTACGTCAGATTGGACTAAATTTTCACGGACTTTGGCTCGATCACGTGGGAGGAATCTGACCGGTACTTGTGTAACATAGATATATAGAAGACGATATGAATCTTATTTAACTCCTCGAGTAGAGCTAATCGGTAAGCTACAGGTCCAACTCTTCTAGTCACTTCGAATAGGCCAATGAAACAGGGACTTAGTTTTCCCTTGTTACCGAAACGAAGGATCTTCTTCCATAGAGATACTTAGAGGAAGGCCTTTTCACTGACCTCGTACTGAATGTCTCTTCTCTTTAGATCAACATAGGACTTGTGTCGGTCGAAGGTAGAGTTAAGTCTATTACGTATAATGGTTATCCTTTTTTCGGTTTCCCGAAGTAAGTCAGGACCTAACATCTTACCTTCACCGAATTCTATCCAGCAAAGAGGAGTTCTACATCTCCTTCTATACAAAGCTTCATAAGGAGCCATTCGAATTGAAGCCTAGTAACTGTTGTTATATGCAAATTCGACTAAGGGTAGAGATTTCTCCCACGTATTCCTGAAGTCGATGGCGCAAGCTCAGAGTATATCTTCTAGGATCTACAAGGAAGAATCAGAATTGATACAAGCATTTATACATGTGATTTAAGAAAGACTTAGAGTTACCTGAATAACTCTTTCAGATTGGCCATCGGTTTGAGGATGGAAAATAGTGCTTAGGTTCACTTTAGTTCCCAAAACCTCATGTAAGGTCATTCAAAACCGAGATGCGAATCGTGGATCACGATCATAAATGATAGATATAGGAACTCCATGCGAATGAATAACTTTACGGATGTACAGTTCTGCGAGCTTAGGCAGACTAAAATCCATTCTCACCGGAAGAAAGTAAGCTAACTTGGTGAATCAATCCACAATAACCCGGATAGCATTATTTTTCGTTGGTGTCATTGGTAGACCACTTACGAAATCTATCGTGATACGCTCCCATTTCCATTGTGGAAGATCGATAGGTTGTAGAAGACCAATAGGCACTTTGTACTCGGCTTTGACCCATTGGCAAGTCAAACACCTAGCCACAAAGTCAGTGATTTCATTCTTTATTCTGGACCACCAATATAGCTCCTTTAAATCATTGTACATTTTAATAGCTCCCGGGTGCACAGAGAAAGGGCTAGAATGAGCTTCACTCAAAATCTGATTCCGAAGATCATCATCATCGGGTACATAAATACGGTTACAGAAACACAACAAACCTTCAGAATTCATAGCAAAATTGAGATCCAGATTATCTTTGATCTTGGCAATGATAGGTCGCAACTCCTCATCAGATTCTTGGAGTGCTTTAATTTGAGACACAACGGTCGAATGAATTCTTAACTCGGCTAACAATTTACCATGCTTCTTGAACCGAAAGTGAGCATTTAAGCATTTCAAGGAAGAAGTGGGTTTCCGGCTAAGAGCATTAACCACCACGTTGGCTTTACCGGGGTGATAATCAATAACCAAGTCATAGTCCTTCAAAAGTTCCATCCAACGATGTTGACGGAGATTCAGTTCTTTCTGGGTTAAGAGATATTTTAGACTTTTGTGATTAGTGTACAAGTAACACTTCTCACCGTAAAGATAATGCCTCTAAATTTTTAAGGCAAATACCACAACAGCTAGCTCTAGATTATGTGTCGGATAGTTTAGCTCGTGCGGTTTAAGCTGTTGTGAGGCATAGGCTATGACTTTTCCTTCTTGCATCAGTACACAGCCTAATATCAAATAGAATGCATCACTGTACACAGTGAATTCCTTGCCTAAATCAGGTTGTACCAAAACAGGGGCACGAGTTCGAACTTGTTTAAGTCGATCAAAACTCCTCTGATGCTCCACTATCCAAACAAAGGGAGTTTCTTTACAGAGAAGCTTCGTCAATGGTGCATCAATCAATGAGGACCCTTTAATGAATCTACGGTAGTAGCTTGCAAGGCCTGAAAATCTACGAACTTCTCCAACATTCTTCGGAGGATCCCAGTCAATGATTGTTTGAATCTTCTTTGGGTCCACTTGAATTCCCGCAGAAGAGATTACATGGCCAAAAAAGGATACTTCAGACAGGCAAAATTTACACTTACTGAACTTGGCATAGAGCTGTTTCTCCCGAAGGGTATGAAGCACGATCCAGAGATATTCTTCATGAGAAGCAGATTCTTTAGAATAGATCAGAATGTTGTCTATAAAGAAAACCACAAACTTATCGAGATAGGGCTAAAATACATGATTCATCAGATCCATAAAGGCTGCAGGTGCATTCGTGAGCCTAAAAGGCATCACTAGAAATTCATAGTGACTATATCTAGTTCGAACGGCAGTCTTTGGAACATCAGACTCCTTCACTAACATTTGATAGTACCCAGATCGCAGGTCTATCTTGGAGAATACAGAAGCACTCTTCAACTGGTTGAAAAGATCATCGATTCTCGATAACGGATACTTGTTCTTGATTGTTACTTTATTCAACTGACGATAGTCAATGCACAGCCGCATCGTTCCATCTTTCTTCTTGACAAACAAAATCGGTGCTCCCCAGGGTAAGGAACTCGGTTGGATAAATCCTTTGTCCAAAAGATCTTGGATTTGGACATTCAACTCCTTTAATTCAACCGAAGCCATCATGTACGGAGCAATGGAGACTGGTGTAGTCCCCAGTTGCACTTCGATTCCAAATTCTACTTCTCGGGTAAGAGGAAGTCTTGGAAGTTCATCGAGAAATACATCAGGAAATTCTTTCACCACTGGTATGTTTCCGAGTTTTGTGCCTTCTTTAGATTCTATAGCATACATGATAGCTTCACTAGGCTCAAGTTTGGTTTTCATCAAGGTTATGTTTTCCTTGCCGAGTCCACGAAAATATAGCTTTTTTTTTCGAGCAGTCTACCCAGGCTTGATGTTCAGCTAACCAATCAAGGCCTAGGATAAGATCGAACTCACGAAAAGGCAATGCCATCAAATTGGTCGAGAATGGGATCCCTTGGATCCTCAGAGGACAAGCTTTACAGATCAACCGTACAACCACACTATCTTCTAATGGGTTAGAGACAACTATCTCAGAAGTAATGAGTCCAGATTCTAGGGCATACTTTTCAATCAACGGTTCACTAATGAAGGAATATGTAGAGCATGAATCTATCAAAGCATAAACAAGATCAGAATATAATTCTACCATACTTGCAATCACATCAGAATCATCATCTTGTTCTCGACCTCGAACATGATACATTTGAGCTGAGGTTTGAGGATAACGTCTAGCTGAGAGAGTGTTGGTGTTGCGAGGTCTTCCTACTGATCTAGACTGCACTTGTTTTGCTCATCTTCCCTTATTAGGGTTGTTTTGAGAAGCCACGGAGGTAAGAGCGTTAGGATTCTACGGACATTCCCTGATAAAGTGGTCAAATTCGCCACAAAGATAACAAGACCCAGACTGTCTACGGCAATGTCTAAGATGTCTCTTTTGATAAAAGTTACATATGGGAATTAGAGAATTTTTCCCAGAACTACCCGTACTATTAACTGAAGCTGTATGAGTAACAGATGTCCCTGGAGATTGGGATTGTGGTGCATATCCCATCTTTGGTAGCTGCTAAAAGTGGCAGACTTCTGATCCCATTGTCTACCCTTCTTTTACGGTGTAGGAGGCTTAGAATTATCTCGGAACCTCTTATCAGTTCTGGCTTGGTTTCCCTTCCTTCTTTCATATACCTTCTAAAAGGCTTCAGTAGCAATCGCTCGATTAACTAGAGTTTGAAAATCCTATATCTCCAAAGCAGTAAAGAGAGGATGTAGTTCATCATAAAGGCCATCGATGAACATTCTCCACTTCTCCTTTTCTGTACGTATGACCTCCGCACCATACCTCGAGTACTTGTAGAAATTGTGTATGTACTACTCCACGGGTCTTCCCCTTGTCTTAAATGAAGGAATTTCTTACGCCTCTTGGCAAGATAATGATCACTAATATACTTTTTGCAAAACTCCTAAAAGAATAAGTCCCACGTAATCCTGTGCTCGGGCACTGTAAGTGTTACCGTGTCCCACCAGCTCTAGGCTTCCTCAAAAATCAAGACCAGAGCACACTCCAGTTTGTGCTCTTCTGGGCACTTCATTTGTTTATTCAGCACTTTTAGTGTATTCTCCAGCCAGTATTCGGCGGTTTCAGGATTATCCAGGTCTTGGTTGGTGAGCGTATATATAGGATATTACTTGATCTTGTCAGCAAGGGCTCTCGAAGCAAGCAGAGAAACCTCAGCAGGTGGGGGAGGTGGTTCTTGTCGGAGAGACACCACCACTTGTTTAATCATGTCCGTCATAGACATCAGATACGCCTGCTGAGCGGGTGGCATTGATGGAGTGTGAGGTGGGTCATTCTGTCCCACACACTCGGATTAGATTTCAGGCCTCAAATTATCCCCCTGAGTTGAGGAGGAGGCCGGATGAGGTTTGTTCACTACCCATCTATCAGTAGGACCAGACATTTTGAATCTAATTACACAGAAGGATTAAATCGTGTAAGTTGCAAGTCACGTATAACGTATATAAATAATTCCTAGGTGGCATATGCACATGCAAACTCATGATTGGCCTCGGTTTAGTCCTAGAATCGACTAAACTCTAGCTTTGATACCGCAAATGTAGCACCCCTCCTCGGCCTGGTAGAGAACCAGATCTGAAGGTGTTACAGAAAACACATTCGGAGATTGGAAGCTAAATCGGAGTTCATAAACATGTTCGAATTGACTATTATTCTCTTTTTACACTAACTTTTTAACTACTTACTCAAATTGGGGTTAATTTTAAACCTTTTCGAATTTTAGGGACCAAATTGTAAATTTTACAAATTAAGGGTCCTTAGCCAAAATTCAGGTTATCATACTAAAATTAAACTTACTAATTATTAGCCTGTGAAATTTCATTACTAACGGAGGTCATTTACCTATCTGATTAGACGATACAATATTTAGTGACCATTTTGTAAACTGTTCAAAACTGGTTTTATTCGGATTAACCTATCAAACGATTTCCAGACCTTAACAGATTTTACCAGCAAGCTAATAATCAGTAACTCTAATAGCATACCAAAATTTTAGAATATTTCAAACCCATTTAGTTTTCACCATTTTAAGCTAAACATGCATTTTTAATCGTTTTTAACCTTATCTAACATATCATTTAAACCCCTTGAAGGTTATTACAAACCATAGACAATATACACATAACAAAATAGGTAGGTTGAACATCTTTAGGTCCTATGCCACCTTACTAGGAGTTTCAAGGAAAAATAAGCATGCATATATAGATGATGTGACTTGCAACCGCAACTACACGATCGGGGCACATAATGCTTCACGGTCCTGAAATGCATGAGACACATGAATGTTAGGCTTACATAGCCTAGTGAGGTAGTCATAACGAATGTAGAATAGATTGCTAACGACATGAATGACATAGTGCTTGCTTGGATGACATGAATATATCACAAATCATATATATATATAAATTTCATGCTTAAGCCAAATGTTATATTTTATAAATCAAAAGTACGTATCATTTCCTTGGACATAGCAACTAATGGATACGTGGATCCCCCTGTACACAACACATATCGAAAATAGGCCGTAGCCTTGAGTCGTAGCTCCGAAATCCCTTACACAATCCAACCTTTTCTCCCTACATATGGGCAGTAGCCCCGGACCGTAATCCAGCCCTTACATAGTGAGCTCAAATAACCCTATGGCATGCCAATTGTATCCAATGTTCACAAGTGCCCAAGATTACATAATTCATCATAAACTTACCTTTGCGCCCGTGGGCCTTATCGAATCGAATTTTAATTTGGGCCTTAGCTCCACAAATCATATTATAGCATATTAGGTCAAAGTTTCACATATAAAAATATTTCGAATATCACATACGAATTTACAACATATCAAACAACGTTGAGGACTTACCATGCTCACCACTGGAAACAACATATGCTTGCTCTACTTAAGCACTTAATCAAATGTAAATTTAAACATAAACATAAAATAAATGCAACGAGATGGGATGGCACCTAGCTTATCCCTTGTCACAACTATACTCACCTCAACAATCCGATACTTTTAAGGCTCTCGGATAACAACGCCTTTATCCTTAGCTTTCGGCGGAGATGAAGATTGTTCTTTATCAACTTCTTGAGCCTATCGATAGCAAGGATTCGATATTGTTAAATCGAAAAACTCAAGCTTACCAACCCTATCAATGAATCAGTTTTTGTTTCTCACTTTTGCTATATTTGTGTGCAACACCCCCTTTATATACAAAACAAGCCGGCCTTATTGCCATCTTCATGCTCCACGTAATTTGGAGATGTGGCATGACTTTAGGGCATAGTTTCCTACCCATGCCCACGTGGTGGAAGGCCAAATCTCATGGCCACAAAAGCCACCTTTGCTTGCCATGTTTTCCCCCAACGTGGGAAAGTCGCGGCTAATTCCTTCAACATGAAGGAGTTAGCCGTGACCCGTGGGTCCCATCATCATTTTATTTTTTAATACTAATATTAATAATAATATAATAAACTATTACAGTTTGCCCGAATAACCTTCATTTCTTCAAATTAGATACAAGATCGAGCAAATTACATCGTTCGAACACAATCGGTATAAAATATTCGATCACCGGAAACCTAATTTTGACTAGACCGATTTTCGGGGTGTGACAAGTCAATTATATGATAAGGGTTTTAATGTTTTTTTATGTTAATGGTTGAAATTTTTTGGACATTAAAACAAATAAGATAATGATCATTGGTCATCGCATAGGTAACATTTACATGATGTATTTAGATGACATTCATACATCCCAAGCATGTTTGGTTGCTAAAGATGACAATGATGCATGGTTATGGCATAGGAAACTAGGGCATGCTAGCATAATTATTTTAGAGAAATTAGTTTTCCAAAATCTAGTAAGAGGTTTACCTAAGCTAAAATTTTCTTTAGATAAAATTTGTGATGTATGTGCTAAGGGTAAACAAAAACGTGTATCTTTTAAATCCATTAATAATGTTTCAACTAGTAGGGTATTACAATTGATCTATATGGATCTTTTTGGGCCAATTAGAACTACTAGCTTGGGTGGAAAATCATATGCATATGTCTTAATAGATGACTTATCTAGATACACTTGGATTCTCTTTTTAAGTACTAAAGATGATGCTTTAGAAAAATTCATCACGTTTTCAAAAATCACTCAAAATGACCTTGGTCAAAACATTTTACATATTAGAGGTGACCATGGAACGAAATTTCAAAATCTTGCTTTTGAGGATTTTTGTAACTCTAATGGTATTAGCCATAATTTTTCCCCACCTCGCACTCTTCAACAAAATAGGGTAGTTGAGTGGGAAACCACACTTTAGAAGAAATGTCTAGAACCATGCTTTGTTAAAACAATTTACCTGAGTATTTTTGGGCGGAAGCCACAAAAATCGCTTGTGACATTATTAACTGAGTAATGATTAGACCAATTTTAAAGAAAACTCCTTATGAGATTTTAAAATCAAAGAAGCCTAACATTAGATATTTTCATCCTTTTGGATGCAAGTGTTTTGCTTTAAATAATGGAAAAGATCATTTAGGTAAACTTGATGCAAAAAGCGATGAAGCTATTTTCTTAGGTTACTCTTTAAATTCTAAAGCCTATCAAGTTTTGAACAAAAGAACCTTAGCTGTAGAAGAGTCTATACATGTGGTTTTTGATGATAACCTCATTTCTATGAAAGATTCTTGTGATGATGATGTTGTAGGGATCATTGAAGCCAATGATGGTTGACAATCATCAAAGGTGGATGAGGTTCCAACCAAAGAAGAAGAAGCACAAGATCCTCCTATAGAAGCCTTGAAGGACATGAATCTTGAGGAAAATGAAGTAAGCTACCAAAGGGAACTCAACTATGTCAAAGTGGTGAAATCTTGGGTGATCCATCCAAGGGGGTAACTACTAGATCTTCTCTTAGATTAATGAATAATGTTGCATTTGTTTCATGCATTAAGCCTAAAATACAAAAGAAGGATTAAAAATGATGTTTAGATATTGGCCATGCAAGAAGAACTTATTCAATTTGAGAGGAGTAAAGTTTTGACATTAGTTGATAGGCCTAGTAATAAATCTACTATATGAACTAAATGGGTTTTTAGAAACAAGCTAGATGAAAGTGGTAACATAGTGAGAAACAAGGCTAGAGGTGTTGCTCAAGGTTACACTCAAGAAGAGGGAATTGATTTCGATGAAATATACACACCCGTAGAATGGAAGCAATTAGGATACTTCTTATATTTGCATACTTTCACGAGTTCAAGCTTTTTCAAATGGATGTCAAAAGTGCTTTTCTAAATGGTTATATAAATGAAGAAGAACAATTGTTGCACGTATTAAGTGCTTCCCAATTGGTGCAAGTGTACATGTCGCAAGTTATAGTATAATATAGATATTGTCTGCACAGAGATTGGTGCTACTTCGGGAATCTAACTTCTCACACTGAAAGTAAAAACACAATTTTCTTAACAATAAAATAAAAATTAAATAAAAGAAAGATGTAATCGAATAAGAGAGAGTAGGTTGGGTTATCATGAGTCGTGGTGTGATAATTAAATGGACCGTCGTGGTAATTGAGTGCTAGAGTAGCTCAATTGCTCAACAATTGAATCCAGTCAGATTGATTTTGCAAATGTGCGATTTCCTGGGTCTGCGATTGCCTGGGCAATTGGGAATAGAGTGATTTCCTGAGGCAATTGGGCGACAACCTTCAAAGTTCAGCAAAGCGTTCTTTAATGCTTTCTCATTATCCCTAACTCGAAATGCTGTTAATTGTGCATGTCTTTATAATACATCCCTGCATGAACCAAGGGTGGACAACAACCTATCTTGCGCTCCTTTTAGATGTTGAAATTCGCAACTTATCCCTAATTCGAATTAGCCTTCACCATCGATTGATTGAATAAAGACCATGCTAATTCGTTTCTTGAATCTAACTCTCACAATATTAGATAAATGGATGAATTCACGAGATCCTCTCCCAATTCACTCGTAAAATTTAAGAACTAAGAATAAACAAACTTTGAAGTAAAATTGCAAACTCAGTACCTAAACAAATCCAATCGTTTTCACAACCACAAAAATACAATAACCCAAGCCAAATAAGTTTAGTTCATGGCTGGGCACAAAATAAACTCAAGAATAAAATTCCTAAACATGAATCTAATCGAACAAAAAGGAAAAAGAATAAAGATGTCGAGCAGCCCTAATTTTCTCTCCCAATCGCACATCTCCTAAAGTAGACGGCTAGGTCTTCTATTTATAGGAGTTTGCTAGGTCAAAGTCTTTCTTGAGGAGGAAGTTAAGTTGGAATTAAATAGAATAAAAGAAATAGATATCTTTTATTATATATTAATTCCTCCAAAAACTTTTCCTAAAACTCTTGGAATTTAATCTCCCTTTGATCTCCAAGAACTCCTCATAAATCTGAATTTAAATCTTCATTAAATGCTGCACGGAAATCCAAATCTTTGAGATTTATCTCTTACTTTTCATGCTTATCCCTAATGAGGTGGATTTGTCCCGACATGCCTCAGTAATATGCTCAGCATGGCATGTAGAAGACAACTTCAATTGCCTTGGTAGACCCTTCAGTTTAGGATTTGGAAAGCAGCTTCGATTGCCTTGGCCGATCCTTTAGTTTCATTCCTTAGCTGCCACGGTAATCTCCTACGTGCTTGGGCAATTAGATCCTACACACACAAAAACACACACCTACAGTACCTTTTTCCACAAAATCAACTAAACTATAAAATCAAGCATGACGGTGAAGGAAATCATGAAAACATGCATGAATGCCTAATAATGCAACTAAAATGAGCCTAAGTCTAACAATAATATGAGTAAAAATGGTTATAAAAATAGTACTTTTGAACACTCATCACACCCCCAAACTCAAACTATTGTTTGTCCTCAAGCAATGCAAATCTAACAATTACATGTCAAGACTTCAATCTTCAAAGTCATGCTTCAAACTTGAATTCAAACCTCAGAACCATGGCACAAAGTATGATCACCTTTTGAATTTTTCAGATAGCACAAAAATTACCCGAAACCAAACTATAATGCTCGTGATAATGTGTGTGCGTAGTTTTGTACAAGAAGATTTTCAAGATTCTATGTGAACAATATGTCTTTATCAATTTAATTACTGGGTATTTATTTTTCTTTTTACTAGAGCAAATTTCGGGCACCTCTAGTAAAGCAAGCAATTTCTTATTTTAATGGTAATCAACTAGAGCCAATTTCGGGCACCTCTAGCGATTTTTTTAGTGTGTGATAACTAGAGCCAGTTTCGGGCACCTCTAGTAAGAAATTTACTTTTAATTTTCATTTTACCCAAATTTTAAGCAACCTGAGTTCATCAAGTTTCTTTCAATCAACTAGCCACAACCGTGTTCATAATATTTAGCATCATAGTAAAGTTCTAAGTTCTTTTCATGCAATCCTTAAATTTAAAGGTTATTTCAATTAAGTGCAGTGGCAAAAATTCATCATCGAATATTCAACAAGTTCAAGCAATTAAATCCAATCAAAGTCATAGCAAGTAACATATGCAACCTATATGCTATTACTAATTATGAATGCAACTAAACATGAAACTAACTAGAAACCAATACCCCCAAACTCGAAAGAAGCATTGTCCTCAATGCATGCAAAAATTAAAATAAAATGCAAATGAGTTAGTTAGAAAGTTCGTCACCTTGAATGATGAGTTTTCTTCAAGCCGTTTGCTTGATTCTTTTGCCGATTCGTGATGGTTGAGTGCGTGTGGCTCGTGTTGTCTCTTGAAGTCAATCCATGTGCTTCACTTTCTTCATCAGTCTGCTTTAGCATGTGCATAAGTTTTCGAGGTATCCTCAGTTGCTGGGGCAAGTAAGTCAATTGTTGGGCCTCTATTTGCTCTAGTCGGTATCAGGTCTTGCTGAGGCAATTTTGGTTACCCGGGCAAGTTTCGCTATTGGGGTCGTCTTTGGCACTTCTTGTTCCTTAGCCGGTGAGGAATTGTCTTGATGTTCTTGGCCATGGTGATTGTGGTTGTGGAATCAAAAACAAACAAAGAAAAAGAATATGTGGAAAAATAAAGATAAAAAGAATAAAAATTAAACTAAAAACATACTTTTATCTTAAAAGTAAATCCAAAAATAAGTCTAGAATTAAAAATATAAAACTAAAATTAAATAAGAAATGCCAAAAGAGAGCATGGTTATGCATCTCCTAAAGTAACTACTTCCTTGTCGCGCTCAACATGGTTACCGGCATAGTGATTTAATCTTTGTCTGTTAACTTTGAACTTATGCCCGTCAATGGTGGACTTGATTATCTCGGCACCATGGGAAAAAGGTTTTACGACTTCAAATGGTCCAGACCTTCTCGATTTTAGTTTTCCCAGAAAAAGTTTTAACCGAGAATTGAAGAGAATAACTAATTACCCGAGCAGAAATTGCCACGACAATAGCTTCTTATCATGCCAACGCTTCGTTTTCTCCTTGTAGATTCTCGCGTTGTCATAAGCTAAGGCAAGAAGTTCTTCAATTTTGTTGAGGTCCAGTATTCGCTTTTGTCCAGCACTCTCCCAATCCATGTTGACAGTTTTGATTGCCCAATAAGCTTGTGTTCGATCTCTACCGGAAGGTGGCCAGTCTTGCCATAGACAAGTCTGTAAGATGACATACCTAAAGGCGTCTTGAATGTTGTTCGATAAGCCCATAGTGCTTCATCAATTCTTGCTGACCAATCATTTCGAGAAGGATTGACAAATTTTTCAAGGATAACCTTCAATTCACGATTGAAAATTTTAGCTTGCTCGTTCGTCTGTGGATGATATACCGTGGTAATTTTGTGAGTCACTCCAAATCACTCAAGCATTTTGGCATTCAGCCTATTGTCTAAGTGTGTGCCTCCATCGCTGATAATTACCCTTGGTGTCCCGAATCGTGTGAATATGTCTTTCTACAAGAATTTCTATACGGTCTTTGAATCATTGCTGGGAACTGTAGCTGCCTCTACCCATTTAGATACATAGTCCACGGTAAGTAGGATGTATAAATTGCCGAATGAGGATGGGAAGGGTCCCATAAAATCGATCCCTCACACGTCAAGCAACTCAACCTCAAGGATATTTTATAGTGGCATCTCGTGTCGGCGTAAAATATTCCCTGTTCACTGACAACGATCACACCTCTTGTAGAATTCTTGAGCATCTTTGTAAAGACTGGCCCAATACAAGCCAGATTGTAAGACTTTGGCTGCGGTGCGAGTTCCTCTAAAATGTCCTACATAGGATGAAGAATGGCATTGTCGAAGCACATTGTCCTGCTCCTCCTCGGGAACACATCGTCTTATCACCTTATTTGCACATTGTTTAAATAAAAGAGGCTCGTCCTAATAATAATGCTTAGCATCATGTCGGAACCGCTTCTTTTCTTGGTGAATAAGTTTATAAGGCAAAATACCACTAACCAAGAAATTAACCAAATCGGCATACCAGAGAGTTACCGAGGCAACTAACAACTGCTCATCCAGGAATGTATCATGGATCTCCAAAGAGTCTGGATCTTCATTGCCATTTTCTAACCTTGATAAGTGATCGGTAACTTGGTTCTCTATTCCTTTCATGTCCTTAATTTTGATGTCAAACTCTTGTAAAAGTAAAATCCAACGAATCAAACGAGGTTTGACATCTTTCTTAGCAAAAAGGTACTTAATTGCAGAGTGGTCAGTATGAACAATTACCTTGGTCCCGATCAAGTAGGAACAAAACTTATCAAAAGCAAAAACCACCGCTAGTAACTCTTTTTCCGTAGTGGTGTAGTTCACTTGAGCACCATTAAGAGTTTTACTAGCATAGTATATCACATGGAAAATTTTACATGTTCGTTGACCAAGAACTGCTATTACTGCAAAGTACTTGCGTCGCACATGAGTTCAAAAGGTAAGGTCTAGTCGGGCGGAACGACAATGGATGCCGAGGCAAGTTGCTTCTTCAAGGCTTCGAATGCTTGGATGCATGAGTCATCAAAATTAAAAGCTTTGTCTTGTCCAAGCAAGTTACACAAAAGTTTAGAGATTTTGGAAAAATTATAAATAAACCTCCTGTAAAAACTTCCATGACCAAGGAAGCTTCGGATTCCTTTGACTGAAGTTGGTGGCGATAATTTTTCAATCACTTCCACCTTGGCTCTGTCGACTTAAATTCCCTTGGATGAGATCTTGTGACCGAGCACTATACCCTCATCTACCATAAAGTGGCACTTCTCCCAATTGAGCACTAGATCGGATTCTTCACATCGTGTTATCACTTTCTCTAAATTGCCGAGGCAATTATCAAAATTGTCTCTGAATATCAAAAAATCGTCTATGAAGATTTCAATAAAGTCTTCAACCATGTCAGAGAAGATTGCCATCATGCATCTCTAAAAAGTTGTTAGGGTATTGCATAATCCAAACGGCATCCTTCGAAAAACATAGGTACCATACAAGCATGTAAATGTGGTCTTTGCCAGATCATTCGGTGCTATGGCAATTTGGTTATAACACGAGTAACCATCAAGAAAACAATAAAAAGACTTACCTGCAAGTCGTTCAAGCACTTGGTCAACAAATGGCAAAGGAAAGTGATCTTTCCTAGTAGCTTTATTTAACTTGCGGTAATCCATACAAACCCTCCAACCGGTCACAGTCCTAGTTGGGATTAATTCATTGCTTTCATTGTTTTCCACGGTTATACCTCCCTTTTTTTGGTACACATTGTACTGGGCTTACCCATGTACTATCAGAGATAGGATATATGTTACCGACATCAAGTCATTTGATGATTTCCTTCCTCACGACTTCCTTCATAGCAGGGTTAAGCCTCATTTGTGCCTTAATTATCGGTTTGTGACCATCTTCCAATAGGATTTTATATATACACACTGCCGGACTAATTCCCTTCAAGTCGGTAATTATCTATCCTATTGCTTTCTTATGATATGTCAACATGTTGATCAACCTCTTTTCCTGTTCTGACTGTAGCTTAGAAGAAATTATCACAGTCAAAGTGTTATCGTTTCCCAAATAAGCATATTTTAATTGCCCTAACAATGGTTTCAAGTCAAGAACAGGAGGTTGCTCAATAGAAGGTTTTTCGGTTTTACCTTCCTTACCTGAGTAGTCCAATGGTTCAAAATACTTACTTGGGTGACTTGTTAACCAATTGGCTTCATCCTGCTCTTAATTTTCTGACTTTTCAAGTTCTTCAAGTTCGGTAATACAATTACCGAGGCAATTGTCAAGGCAGTCTTTCTCCATGTTGAAATTGAATTCAGTGGTGGCGTGGATGACTTGGCACTCTTCTGGATCGTTGGCATGCTTAATGGTTTGGAAAACATTGAGTTTCACTTGCTGGTCGTTTACCCTCATGGTGAGTTCTCATTTCTCAACATCGATCAAGGTCCTTCTCGTTGCTAAAAATGGTCTCCCAAAGATAATGGGTGTGAACTCATCTGCTTCACAATCCAAAGCAATGAAATCGGCTGGAAAAATAAATTTATCAACTCTTACCAGTATATCCTCGATTTTCCCTTTAGATGCACATAGGATCTGTCAGCAAGCTATAGCATAACTGTTGTAGGCCTTGCCTTCCCAATTCTCAATTTCTGGAAAATTGATTTAGGTATCAAATTTATGCTTGCTCCAAGATCACACAATGCTTTCTCGATATAGTGGTTTCCGATCGAACACGATATTGTGAAACTACTAGGATCTTTAAGCTTAGGTGCCATGTATCCTTTCGTCACAACAATGGGTTCAAACTCTCATAGCCTTGTTCGCTTAGAGACAATGTCTTTAAGGAACTTAACATAGTTCGACATTTGTTCTATTGCTTCAACCAATGGCAAGTTGATGTGGACTTGCTTCAAGATGTTAAGGAACTTCTTGAACTGGTATTCTTGCTTTTGTCATTTCAACCTCTGTGGGAATGATGGTGGAAGTCGGATGTCTTCAATCTTTTCATTGGTTTGGAACTTGATGGAAGGAGTTGTCGTGACATCAGGACTTGCCGAAGTATGTACGGTTGCCAAGGTATGTGGAATTCCCGTGGCATTCTCTGATTCATCGGTTTTGGTAGAGGTTTTGTTATTGGACTCGTCTTTTTGGATAAATGGTTACTCTCTTGGTCGGTTTATTGGCTGGGCAAGTGCATCATTAAACTTTTATCCGCTCCGAGTGGTGATTACTTTTCACTGCTCGTGGCCTATTCCTTTGGCGACCTTAGTATCGCTAGGTAAACTGCCTGGTTGTCTCATATTCAAGTTCTGAGTGAATTGCCCCACTTGTGTCTCCAATGATTTCAAGGCTGCCTCTTGATTTTGCAATCTCATCTCCGCCCTGTTCATGAAAGCATCAGTCTTCTTCATGAAATTACTATTCTCTACCATATAAGATTTAGTTTTTAACATGAAAGCATTGAGAGAATTTTCCAAAGAACTAGATGGTGTCGATTATTGTTGCGACATCTGTTGCTGTGGCATCTGTTGTCGTGGCAAGTTCTGCTGGAATCCTGTTGTTTGTGCATTCTGACTGCTTTGGTTGAGGACATTGTTGGGATTACTCCATGAGAAATTTGGGTGCTTCCTTCAGGCTGGATTGTAAGTGTTGGACATCACATTGTTGTTCTGATTGTAGTTTCCAATGTAAAAGCTAGATTCTGGGTTTTGTGGACACTTAGAAGAATCATGGTTACCATTACATAAATCACAAATTGAATATACTACCTTGATCTCCTGTGTGTTGCTAGGTCGTTGCATGTTCTTAACCATATTGGTTAAAGCGGCTAATTGTGCATAAATAGATCATGAATCAAGCCCATTTATTGTGGCATTGTATCTGACTATTCTCCTTCGGGTTGTTGGGAACTGATAATCGTTCTTGGCAAGACGGTTCAAAATCTCTGTCGCTTCCTCATGTGACTTGTCGAGGAATATGCCATTTGCCGAGGCATCTAGCATCATTCTTATCGGCGTGTTCACTGAGTTGTAGAACATCATCACTTACGTCCACAGTGGGAATCCATGCATGGGACATTTGTGTAAAAGTTCTATGTATCGCTCCCAAGCCTCGTACATAGATTCATCATCTGCCTACCGAAAAGAAGTAATATCATTACGTAACTTATTAGTCATATTTGTGGAACTAAATCTAGCAATAAAATCATGACACAAATTTGTCCAAGATCCTATAGATCCGGATGAAATACTATGCAGCCATGTTTTTGCCATATCTCTTAGTGAATAGGGAAACAATTTCAGCTTTAGGATATCTTCATGGACTCTTTGTAGCTTGAATGAATTGCAAATCTCCATGAATGATTTGAGATATTGTCTGGCATCTTCAGTTGCCGACCCACCAAATTGTCTAATTGTGTTTATCATATTGAACATCACATGTTTTAATTCAAATTGGGCGGCTTCTATCTCAGGTGCGACAACTCTTGGATTGAGACCGTTGAGATCTTCCTCTAAGTAGTTTCGGATAGGTCTATTCCGAACAGGTTGTATGACTGGATCTCCTCCTCCTCTTACTATGGTATTCTGGTTACCATTGGCATTCAGATTGCCGACTGGGTTATCTTGTTGTTCTGCCATTGCTGCTTGTTGTTCTCGTCTTCTTCTATGAAGAACTCGTTCTATCTCGTGTTCGAATGGGTAGTCTTGTACTGTTGGTCTCGCCCTGTTCGTGCACAGATGCAAAACCAAACTTGTAAGTCCCTTGAAACCGATTAGAAATAAAACTAAAATAAAAAGAAAAAGGTACAAGAAATTAAAAACAAAGTCGATATTGCCAATCCCCAGCAACGGCGCCAAAAACTTGTTGCATGTATTAAGTGCTTCACAATTGGAGCTAGTGTACACGTCGCAAGTTATAGTATAGTATAGATATCGTCTCCATAGGGATTGGTGCTACTTCAGGAATCTAATTTCTTGCACTGAAAGTAAAAACACAATTTGGTTAACAATAAAAGAATAATTAAATAAAAGAAAGACGTAATAGAATAAGAGAGAGTAGGTCGGGTTTATCGTGAGTCATAGTGTGATAATTGAATGGACCATCATGGTAATTGAGTGCTAGAGTAGCTCAAATGCTCAACAATCCAGTCGGATTCCCTTGGCAAATCTGTGATTTCCTGGGCAAGTTTATGATTGCCTGGGCAATTGGGCGACAACCTTCAAAGTTCAGCGAAGCATTCTTCAATGGTTTCTCGTTATCCCTAACTCGAAACGCTGTTAATTATACATGCCTTGATAATACATCCCTGCGTGAACCAAGGATGGACAACAACCTATCTTGCGCTCCTTTTAGCCGTTGAAATTCGCAACTTATCCCTAAGTTGAATTAGTCTTCACCATCGACTGATTGAAATTCACAATTTATCCCTAAGTTGAATTAGTCTGGTAGAGAACCAGGTCAAAAAGTGTTATCGGAAACCTATTCGGAGATCAAAAGACAGAATCGAAGTTTGGAACCTGTTCGGAGTATTTTAATAGTCATTCTTATGGCTTATCGTACTTATCTGTTACTAGTCATATTAGAATTGAGGTCAATTTTAACCTTTTTCGACTTACGGACTAAATTATAAACTTTACAAATTAGCGACCCTAATCCAGATTCTTTATTACCAACTTGTAATTAAACTTACCAATTATTAATCTGTGAAGTTTCACTACTACCAGATATCGTTAGCCTGATTCATTAGGCCGTATAGTTATTAGTGATCAAAATGTAAACTGCCTAAAACTTCTTCTTTTTATTCTTTATAACCGAATTAACTAACACCGTATCAATACCCTAAGGGACGTATCGATACGCTAAGCCTAATTTCAGATTTCTAGATTCGGAGGATGTCAAACTTGTACCGATACAGCTAGTCCAATATCGATACGCGTTGACCCCGTACCGATATGATCTATGACTGTATCGATACCTTTTCTCATCTAGATTCCAGTGACCAAAATTCGTACCGATACGCCCTAACCGTATCGGTACGCCCTATTTTCTTTTAGCCAATTATGCTTGATCGTATCGATACGCCATCATCCGTATCGATACGCTTTGACTTGTAATGACAGAATTTTACTGGTTTTTGTTCGAATTACCCAGCCAAACGTTATTCAAATTTTATCAAACTTTACCAGCAATCTTAAAAATAATATTTCTAACCGCACGTCAAATTTTAGAGCATTTTGAATCCATTTACTAAGATTTTACCAATTAGTGCATTTAAGCTCATTTTTACTAGGTTACCAACCCAAAAATATACCATACTACACATACATCTCTTAGGCTATTTTAGGCTTATACAAACATATCAAAATAAGTCATTTCAATGCGTCTAGACCTTATGCCACATTACTAGGAGTTCGGAAACGAAGGTAAACATACATATGGTAACGGGGTGACTTGTAACCGAAGATTACACGATCGAAGTTCGAATGCTTCAAGTTCCTGAAATGCATGAGACACACACATATGTTAGGCTTATTTAGCCTAGTGAGGTAGTCATAACAAGCGTAAAATAATCAAGTGACATGAATAGCATACTATGTTCATGAACAACACATCATCATACTTAAATAACATAATTACATTATTAATCACATGAGTCTCATGCTTAAGTCATTTACCATACTTTCACATAAACATAGAAAAACTCAACACATATTAATTCCCTTGGACAATGTAACAAATGGATACCCGGATTCACCTTTACACCAAAATATATATCAGAAAATAGGTCGTAACTTTGAACTGTAGCTCCGGATAAGTCTCTTACACAATCCATCCTTATTTCTCCCACATATAGGCCGTAGCCCCGGACTGTAGTCCAAACCTTACTTATACGAGCTCAAATAATCATATGGCATGCCAATTGTATCCAAAACTCACAAATGTCTAGGGTTCACATATATCAATTTATTTTCTTACCTTTGTGCCCATAGACCATAACATATCGGAAATGAAAGTGAGTCATAGCTCCATAACATATCATCGTACATGTTTACATTGAATCATCACATAGCCATATCAATTTCACATAATATAACATATTTGTTCGTATTTCAACATATCATGTTCATAGTTCATTTATATCGGATCATATGTCACATGTATACCCATAACCATATCAAAATAACACAAGGTCTTACCCAGCCTTACCATTCGAATTTATAGTCGATTGCTCTACTTGAGCTTTGACACAATGCATAGCAAACCGCAATAATGCAACGTGATGTCACCGAGCCTATCCCTTGACACGACTACGCTCACCTTGATTATGAGGCTCTCGAATAGAGATTCTGATGTGCCTAGCTTCCTTCGGGGATGACAATGAGTCTTTCTTCAACACTTGAGCGAGCTATGAGCTTTCAAACGAGGTATTGAAGTTGAACGATGATCGAGGATTGCACCAAGGTGCTAGCTTAACTAGAGGTTGAAGGCAACAATGGAGGAGTTTGCTTAATTTGGTAACAAAGTTTGGGTTTATTTTACCATGGGGTTTTAAAGATAGAAAGATGAGAGAATGAAAGCTTCTCTCTTTATTGTTCATATAAAAACCACATTAATTTTTTTAATGATTGCCCACCAAAGTTTGGACCACTGAAAGCATTTCCCTTGGGCAAGGGTTTGCTCAATTCAAGGTCATCGTCTAATCACTTTTTTTCACCTGATATAAATCATTTTTCTGATGATTTCACATGGGAATGGTCAAGCAAGGAGGTGAGTAAGCATCTAGCTTACTTTCCTTTCAATTTTGGCTTCGAACAAATTCAAAACAGGGGAACCGTATTGATATGCTCGTGACTGTATCAGTACGCTCATGCTCAAATAGATAAGTCAGTTATTGACAGTTGGGCCGTATCGATACTGGCTTGACTGTATCGATACGCCTAGCTCAAAATTTGCATCTTGGCTTTGAATTTCGTACAAAGAAGTTCATCCACTCAAATAGGACCAAATTGTGATTCATTACAAAAGAGGGGTACAAAAGTCAACTATTACAAACGTGTAACACATCGGATTCAAAATTTCTAATCACCGAAACCTACTTCCAGCTAGTTCGATTTTCAACATGCGTAAAAAAAAATCAATTGAATGCCATACATATCGTTATTAATTTGAACTAAATATTCTAGATTTAGATCGTATCCATTCATCAACTTTTAAAATCATTAAAAGGATTTATATATTTGGTAAAAAAAATAGCATTTTAAAGTTTACCACTAACTTAAAAATAAAATAAAATTTCTATATTATAAAAAATAAATATAAAAAATTACGCAGCGTTTGTAAATCTTTATTTACCAACTCAGATCAAATATTACAATTCAATTCAAATCAAATTTAAATTTCTTTCAAAAAGAACAATTTTCAATTTTCTTGATTTTTCAAAATCTAATCCTACTTCAAAGTCTCATGCTTGTTGGCGATTAGACTTTATATTTCGAGTGTGATTATTATTCCAATAATAAAAAATAAAAATATAACATTTGAATTTAATTTTAAAAAGTATTAAATAATTTAAATATTTATTTATAGTGATATATTTTATTTTCCCATGAGCCGGATCATTAAATAAAACAAAAATGGTAAACTACAAAAATAATCTGCCTATAAAATTTTTTAAAAATAACAAAATGGTCATCATATGATGGGATGAAATTAAAGGAATGAGAATGATGGTCACCGTATGATTTTTGTTAGTACTTTCTTAAATCGAATGATATTTGTAATTTTCTATAATTAGAGGACTCAACAAAAACAAAAGCGCCTTAAAAGCCGATGATAGTTAGCGAAAGAGTCCTTTTCAAATTAGCTTGCCCTCTTTAAACTTTACACTCTTCCCTTACAAAAATCAGGGAACCGACACTCTTCCCATATAAAAAAACCAGAATATACTTTGCTCTGCTACTCAAAATCCCACTCCTCCAATCCCTTCTTATACTGTTTTTCAACCATCAAAAGGAAATTCAATCTCTTTCTCCATGGAGATTTTTCTTGAATTTTTGTTTACTGTTTCTTTTTCTTTTATTATTTCCTTCATTCTCTCCAAGCTTCTTTCTTTTTCGTCTATCATCGATCAACATCTCGAAATTCTGTCGAGATCGTATATGGAAGTCACAACTGAATCAGAAAAACATGTTTTTGAATGTGAGAACGGAATTGGGCTTGTTTCAGAAGCTGTAAAAGTTGCTGCTTTTAGTGAATCTGTGGAGGAAATTGATACCCAGGAAGAGCCTTTGAATGGTAGTGAAGGATCAAGAGAAGTAGAAGAAGGAAGTATTGAAGGAGAAGGTGATTTTGTTAGTGAAACTACTGAGATTGAATTAGCTAAAGAGGATGAAGAGATTGAGGCTTTGGATTGTGAAAAAGAGGATGGAAAAGCTTGCTTAATGGAGGCTTTATCTGATGATGATGACTGGGAGAGAGTTGAAATAACTGAATTGGAGAAAGATTTTGGTGAAGCAATGTGCTTTTTGGAGTATAAATGTAGTGCTGATAAAGATTTCAAACTTGGCAATGATTTGAAGAAGTTGTATGGACTTCACAAGATTGCCAATGAGGGGTCTTGCTATGAGCCTCAGCCGATGGCATCGGAGTTATCTGCTCGTGCAAAGCGGTAAAATTCCCCTCTGAATTTCGTTTTTTTTTAATTTTTGTATTTTCTATTGAATTTGGAAAAGAAAACTCTTGGTTTTTAGTATTGAATTTCTGGGTGTTGCCTCATTTGAAATCTGATAGTTCTTATCTGTGTGTGATCCACATGGTATCTGATTAAGAATTTCATAAATAGAATTTGATGAAGAGTAATGAATAGAATTGACTTGATGAAGAGTGAAAGCAAAGAATAAAAGCATATGAACATGTAGGGGAAAACATATTTATAAAGAAGAAAACAATCACTGAAAAGAATGGATTGAAATTGATTAAATGATTCCCAATTGCTTTGTTGGTTCAATTTAGATCCTTTCCTTTTCTCGCCTTTGATAGTTGTCGAACCTGATAGTTTTCATTACAGGAATGCCTGGAAAAGACTTGGGAATATGAATCCAGAATTAGCCATGGAGCTGTATATCACCCTTGTTTCAAGTAGCATCCCTGGGTTCTTTCAAGATGATATTCATGTAAGCTTGCTTTCACATCCCGTGGTTTTCTGATCACTTTAAGTGAACACGGATTTGTTGATTCAGGTTCCTTGTTTGTTTTGATGTTGTAGGGGAATGCTAAACAGGATTGTGCAGATGCCGAAGCCTCTAGGGAGCTGCCCTCTAATGTCGAATCAATGGCAATAAACCAAGCTATAGATGTGGAGTACAGGTAATAGTAATTGTACTTATAATCTAGGATTGTCTCAATACAAGAATCTTTAAGCTTCGTGCATCCCAAACACATACCAGCACAGTTGTTGCAACTCCAACTTCACTGAACCGAGGCCTGTTTGTTTGAATCCAAATGTCCCTTAAATTCTCTTTTGCTTCTTGGCTTATTTTCAATTGTGAAAACTCCTACAGGACCTCTAACGAGTTAACTGCAGACATTCAAAGCTCTGACGGGACAAAGTCTTCTGTCTTCACTCCATGAATAAGGTATTGCCATTTCATACTGCTGTTTTATTTTGTATGTTCATAGTTTCAATTTCCTTGTAGTCTTGCATGCTTTAAGGTATAGAGGAATTTCAGTGAATGGTTCTTTGATATATGTATATCTTAATCTCATATTTCTGGTACACAACGAAACAACTTAGGGTGATTTGTTAAGTTGACTCATCCCTCATAGTCACAAGGTTGAACTGAAAAGCTGGAATGTAATGTTATCTGTGGAACATTGCAGAACTCTTTTCCAGATCTATAATTTTCCCTCTTTGATTTCAACTGTTACATCACAAAAAAACACATCTAAAGCTCATTCTGTGAATATAAAGCTTTGATAATAGCATTATCCGGGATATGCTTGACACATTTGATAGTGGTATGCTTTAAACTTGCTGACACAGTAAAATTTGACAACATATGATAAGAAAATGCCTCAAATTTTGAAATTGAGGAAACCCGATGACTGTCAAATTTACTTCCTGATCATACAACCATTGTTGTGGTTTGATTATGTTGTTTGAGCTGCTGCTAGTTGCCGATTCAGGTTTGCAACACTGACAAGTGTGCACGGACTAGAAATAAGATCGTTCTTTTCCGTTGCCGGTCTGGTCTTCATCAACCCACCTTTGATCATCTCAGTCACAACTACAAGCAATCATGGATCCTTAAGAGCTTCTGCTTAGTTACACACATATACATGCTACAGTGTTGATAAAGAATAAAAGAATTAACAGTTATACATGAACCCTCATTCTTTGATTCACATTTAGGACGAATATCTGTGATTCATCAGTGTTGATAAATAATAAAGCCATTGCATTTGTATAGCTTTTAGTTTTGTGTTTTTTGGTTGAGTTTGCATTGGGAAACCCTTTTCCATGATTCTCAAATACTTAATTTTTTTACATTAGACAAACGCACAGAAATGTACCTCTGTATTTGCTATACGCTCAAATCCAAGTAAGAAAGTAATTTTCAAATGACTTAAAAAATAAAGACTCCGACATAATAGTAATGAGTAAAAATGTTATTTTTCCAATGGTTTTAAATATCAAATTTCTAGCCCTAGTTCGATTCTGATTTTTATTTATTTTTCTTATATTTATTATAATAACAAGTGCCGAATGTGTTACTTTTTACATTTAAAAACAACATTTTATTTCTATTTTTCAAACATCTTTTTAATTTCAAAAAATAAAATGTTTCTGAAAATATTTCTATAATACAAGCGAAGTCTAATATAACGATAAAAGAAAAGTTGTTGCCATTACTGTTATATAATAGAAATCAAAAATATTTTTTTTGTAATTTTATTATTGAAAATAAAATTTTATTATATATTATCAAGTATAGGGTTAAGAATTCCTTTGTTTCGAAGGTGTGTACTTTGTCTAAGGGTTAAGAATATGCATGGACATATACTACTTTAAGATAATTTCAAAAAAAATCAAAAAATAAAATAAAAATTAATTTTAAATATATATATATATATATATATATATATATATATATATATTCAAAAATCAAACCGATTTAAATTTTTCTATTTTTGAAATGACTTTGTAATTTTATTAATCAATATTCCAAAAATCACAAAATAAAATTTAAAAAGAGTTAAAATTTAAGACCAATATAGAAAAAAAAAACTTTTGTTATTGTTTGCTAATTTTGTTTTGTGCCAAATAAATGCGTAACGTTTTTAATGTTACTCAAATATATGTTCAGCCGTTATCGTCCGTTAATTTTCACCGCTAACTTTTGTTATCTAATATGTGTTGTCTTCTTAAAATTTTGAAATTATATTTAAAATAGATAAAAATAAATAAAACAAAATAACCTCAAATTTCACAAAATAACCCTAAATTTTAAAATCCCTAACACCCCAAATCCTGATTTGACTTGATTTTAGAAAATAAAATTATCACATCCATCATTACCATCACGACCATTTAATTCATCACCTCGTTTTAAAAAAATTGAAATGAAAATAACAAAATGCCAAAATAAAAATAGTCTATTCAAATTCAAAACCGAATTAAAATTTTAAAACTATTTTTAAAATGACTTTTTATTAATCTCTAAAATGCGACCAACACCCAAAAAAATTGGGGTTTAGACAAAATAAAATTAAAAAAAAAGTCAAATATTTTAAAATTTTTGATTTATTTTTTAAAAAATAAAATTTAAAAAATATTTAATACTGTCACGTATAAAGTTTTCTTTGGAAAACGGCATACAATTAACGTCCATTACGGTGAGGCACCTATTAGATTATGAAAGAAAATGTTAAGCACCTAATTGGTCCAATACAAAGTTTAAGCACATATCTGGAAAGAATGGTATAATTCAGACACTTATTTTTTTAGGGTTAATCATTTTTAAAACGCAGTGTTTCAATTGGAACAGTAACACGGCGCGTGTTCAAAATCCAGAAGCGAATTCCATCAGTTTTCAGTTTTCACTTCTTAGTTGCCTCAGATGCGTAATTGTTAACTTCCCATCTCCTCCCTAATCCTAATTCCGGTCCGTTCTAGGGTTTTTCCGTCTGAGATCGAAATGGGGATCGTAATCGAGACCTCCGTTTGGGAACCAAGTTCCTCCATCTTCATCTTCATTTTCTGGTTTCCTCTCGCTTTCTATCTTTCCTTTCTCTCTCTCCAAACACTCCCCTGCAAAGGCTCCTCCTTTCTCCGATCACCCAACCTCCTCCTACACCCCTTCTCTTCGCTTTCAACTTTACTTTCTCTTTCTCTATTCCATCGCTTCAGGTATATATATAAAATCAAACTTTGTTTTTTCATTGTGTGTGTGTGTTTAATTTAAAGCAAAAAAACGATAGTTGATCTGATTTCTATGTCTTCATTTTTCCAGTGTTGGAAGGATTATGGTCGGTGTACGGAGAGTTTGAGCTGGTTTACCGTGGAATAAGCAAGGAAGATACGGTGACGTTTTTGCTTGTTGGATTTGGAGCTGTTCTTTTCGTTGGTAGTTTCTTTGGTATTGTATCTGATTTAATGTGAGTAAAAACTAAACATTTCCATGTTAATTTAATGTTTTAATGCCTTTGTTGAACGAATTAACCATTGCTATTTATGGATTAATTAAGGATTGTATTAATTGAGAAAACTTTGATAGTTTTATTTATTTTATATTTATGCAGAAGTCGAAAGAAAATGTGTTTGGTGTTTTTCATCATGCACCTCATTGTTGGGATATGGAAGATGATTGCATCAAGTCCTAGCTTTTGGATATCAAATGTATGTTTGTCTTTGGCAACATCAATATTTGCCTTCAGTTTCGAGACATGGGCTGTTGCTGAACATGACAAGGTTCGCTCAAAGATTCAGTTCTTTCTTACTATGTTTCTTTGGTTGCTGGTATGGAACATTTTATTTTCTTCTTTGCAGCCGGGTCACAGGCAAGATATTTTGAATGAAACATTTTGGTTGATGATTTTTTTTCGAGTCTGCATCTTTGATCGGAAGTCAGGTGATTGGTAATTGGATGGTGGGTGGTAATTTGGAGAAAGGGATTGGATCTCCTTCCATTGCAGCCGTCTTACTGGCGACAGTGGGCATCATCTTTATGTCCAGAGGACATGATGGAACTCCAAAGACAATGACATTTAAGGATTACCGTATGTCCTTTTATGCATATATCTTTGCTGGTAAGCATTTTGTAGTTTCATCTATTCTCTTGTCTTATTCATGAAAGCAAACTCGTAGCGATGATGGAAATTTTAGCATCTCTTGATATTATTCTATTTGTAACTGAACACTTAAAGTTATAATATAAGTATAGATGCATGCCACATCATTAAATACATGTAATCATTAAGGTATTGGAATTTTCTTGAAGATCCCTCTCCTTGAAGTTCCTTTTATCTGTCTTGACTAATACGAGTGCTACATTATTGATGATTGGACTTCAGAAACTCCTACCTTCAAGTCATAGTTTTCTTCTCTTAAGACTCTTACTATAAAAGAAAAAAATGTTATTCAGATATCATTGCTTGTCTTCTGCAGATAGAAGGATATGGCTACTAGCATGTGCACAAGCTTGCCTTCATTTCTCCATTGCAGTTTTCTGGATTCTTTGGGCCCCAACACTGGTGGTAAGATCATATATGTTGTTCACAACTACGTGCTATTAGTACTCAGTTTTTGTGCTTCTTCCCTTTAGTTTTCCAAATTCTCATCTTGGAAGCTTGATTTCTTTGAAGTATAATGTTTGAAGGTGATTTTTGTGTGTGTTAGGCTGATGGTCGAGAAGTGTATCTAGGGTTGATATATCCATGTATGCT
>JAGYYJ010001826.1:0-32456 GCA_019671005.1 Hibiscus mutabilis | reverse complement strand
TCTTATTTTGCAACCATTTTGTTGGGGTTTAAGGCATGCATGTCTAAATGGGCTTTCCAGTGGAACCGTTAGAATTTTAACCGACTAAAAAGTTTTAATCTTGAGTTTAAGCTATATAACCATCTTTAAAAGCCCATAATCAAATATTTTAACTCATAAAATTTGATTTAATCTTATTTTGTGGTCGTTTTGTTGGGGTTTAAAGCGTGCATGTCTAAATGAGCTTTAGAGTGGACCCGTTGGAATTTTAACTGAGTAAAAAGTTCTAAAATTGAGGTTAAACTGTATAATCATGTTCAAAAGCTCATAATTAAATATTTTAAGTCATAATATTTGATTTAATATTATTTTGTGGCCATTTTGTTGGGGTTTAAGGTGTATATGTCTAAATAGGCTTTACAATGGACCCGTTTGAATTTTAACCGAGTAAAAAGTTCTGAAAATGAGGTTAAGCTGTCTAATCGTGTTCAAAAGCCCATAATTATATATTTTAATACATAAATTTTTATTTAATCTTATTTTTCTTCCGTTTTGTTGGGGTTTAAGGCGTGCATGTCTAAACGGGCTTTACAGTGGACCCGTTGGAATTTTAACCAAGTAAAAGGTTCTAAAATTGAGTTTAAGCTATATAATCATATTTAAAATCCCATAATCAAATATTGTAACTCACAAAATTTGATTTAATCTTATTTTGTGGTCGTTTTGTTGGGTTTAAGGTGTGCATGTCTCAATGGGCTTTATAGTGGACCCGTTAGAATTTTAATGGAGTAGAAAGTTCAAAATGAGGTTAAGCTATATAATTAGGTTCAAAAGCCCATAAATAAATATTTTAAGTCATAAAATGTGATTTAATCTTATTTTTCGATCGTTTTTTTGGGGTTTAAGGCTTGCATGTCTAAGTGGGCTTTAAACTGGACCCGTTGGGATTTTAAACGAGTAAAAAGTTTTAAAATTTAGGTTAAACTGTATAAACTTGTTCAAAATCCAATAAAATAAATATTTTAAGTCATAAAATTTAATTTAATCTTATCTTTCGGCCGTTTTGTTGGGGTTTAACGCGTGCATGTCTAAATGGGCTTTACAGTGGACCCGTTGGAATTTTAACCAAGTAAAAAATTGTAAAATTGAGGTTAAGCTATATAGTCACATTCAAAATCTCATAATCAAATATTTTAAATTATAAAATTTGATTTAATCTTATTATACGATCGAGTTGTTGGGTTTGAGGCGTACATGTCTATATGGGCTTTATAGTGGACCTGTTGGAATTTTAATAGAGTAAAAATTTATGAAAATGAGTTTAATCTATATAATCATGTTCAAAATCCCATAGCTAAATATTTTAAGTTATAAAATTTTATTTAATCTTATTTTTCGGTCGTTTTGGGGGTTTAAGGCGTGCATGTCTAAATGGGCTTTTACAGTGGACCCAATGGAATTTTAACCGAGTAAAAAGTTCTAAAATTGAGGTTAAGCTGTATAATCATGTTTAGGAGCCCCTAACTAAATATTTTAATTCATAAAATTTGAGTTAATCATATTTTGCTACCATTTTGTTGGGGTTTAAGGCGTGCATGTCTATATGGGCTTTACTGTGGACTCGTTGGAATTTTAACCGAGTAAAAAGTTCTAAAATTGAGGTTAAGCTTTATAATCATGTTCAAAAGTCCATAACTAAATATTTTAATTCATAAAATTTGAGTTAATCATATTTTACGACCCTTTTGTTGGGGTTTAAGGCGTGCATGTCTAAATGGGCTTATTGTGGACCTGTTGGAATTTTAACAGAGTAAAAAGTTCTAAAATTGAGGTTAAGCTGTATAATCATGTTCAAAAGCCCATAACTAAATATTTTAATTCATAAAATTTGAGTTAATCAGATTTTGCAACCATATTTTTGGGTTTAAGACGTGCATGCCTAAATGGGCTTTACTGTGATCCTGTTAGAATTTTAACTGAGTAAAAAGTTCTAAAATTGAGGTTAAACTGTATATCATGTTCAAAAGCCCATAAATAAATATTGTATTCATAAAATTTGATTTAATCATATTTTTCAACCATTTTGTTGGGGTTTAAGGCCCGCGTGTCTATTTGGGCTCTACAGTGGACCCGTTGGAATTTTAACTAAGTAAAAAATTCTAAATTTGAGCTTAAACTATATAATCATATTTAAAAGCCCATAATCAAATATTTTAACGCATAAAATTTGATTCAATATTATTTTGCGGCCATTTTGTTGGGGTTTAAGGCGTGTATGTCTAAATGGCCTTTAAAGTGGAGCCGTTGGAATTTTAACCGAGTAAAAAGTTCTGAAAAAGAGGTTAAGCTATATAATCATGTTCAAAGCTCATAATTAAATATTTTAATTCATAAAATTTGATTTAATCTTATTTTTCTTCTGTTTTGTCGGGGTTTAAGGCGTGCATGTCTAAATGGGCTTTACAGTGGACCCGTTGAAATTTTAAACGAGTAAAAAGTCCTAAAAATGAGGTTACGCTATATAATCAAGTCAAAAGCCATAAATAAATATTTTAATTCATAAAATTTTATTTAATTTTATTTTAGATCCATTTTGTTGGGGTTTAATGCGTGCATGTCTAAATGGGCTTCACAATGGACCCGTTAGAGTTTTAACCGAGTAAAAAGTTCTAATTTTGATTTTAAGCTATATAATAATATTTAAAAGCCCATAATCAAATATTTTAACTCATAAAATTTGAATTAATCTTATTTTGTGGTCGTTTTGTTGGGGTTTAAGGTGTGCATATCTAAATGGGCTTTACAGTGGACCCGTTGGAATTTTAACCGAGTAAATCGTTCTGAAAATGAGGTTATGCTATATAATCATGTTCAAAAGCTCATAATGCATTCGGATCTGTTCAGATGAGAGCCTTAGCTCAGATGGTTAAACACAAGGCGTGGTTGGTTTGAAGGGGGTGAGGTCGTGGATTCGAGACCTACAAACATCAATTTCTTTTTTTATATTTTTTTAATCTTTAACAACCAACATATGTATATATATATATATATATATATATTTTTCAGGGTGTTACAACTCTCCCCCCTTAAAAGAAATTTCGTCCTCAAAATTTACCTGAGTTAGAGAAATACATGAACCCCTCTTCAATCCCTTCATGTACTAAAACTTACCCATCCGATAATGCTTGTTTCTTCTTAGAACTCATAGACGGTCACAGACCAATCTAACAGCATCCTCAGTCACTCAAACTGACTTTGGACCCAAAAGTATCCCATCATACATCTCAGACAACTGATCAAAATATGGTATGTAAATCTATAGAGAACTTCATATGGTTCCATCTAAACACTGGTCTCACAAACCGTTATTATAAGTCAACCCGGTAAGGAATAAAACACATTTCCAACTACCACAGAAGTTAATCATGTGACCCTAGAATATCTCCTCCATTATCTAAATTACTTTGCTAGGTTGACCATCAGCTTGTAGACAATGAAATGTAACTGCAGTTCAGACAAGTACTCAGGTCTCTAACAAGGTCTTCCAGAACTAGTATGTAAGCATCGGATTGCAGTCAGAGATTATATATATAACGGTACAGCATACCATATTTTCAAGAAAAACTTCTTCAAGCCGATCGAGCATAACCAAAGTTTTGGACGAAAGTTACTTACCTTCAGCAGAATTTTCAGACATTAATCATTTCAGATCCTTATCCAAATTCAGATTCATCACATGAATCTGAAACATAGACAAATATCATGAGCATCCCTTACTAGAACAAATATGACCATGACAGACAAAAAGGCTTAGATACACTTATTTTAGAAATGATCTAACATCAGAGTCCATACGCAATGGAGTACGATAACAATCTAGGGTCATGTGTTTACCAGACACCCTGAGACAGGATCGGCCGATCTACCCAGAATGACACAACTCTAAGCTCTGATACCACTAAATGTAACCCCAAGACTCAGCTATGCGACACACCTAAATCTAGGAGGTCACATTAGGGTCATCGGAGCGACCCACAAGAAAAATTAGAAGAAAACTCTTAGATATACAATTAAAAGTGTAAAACAACATTTCTGTTAAAACTATATTAAAATTTTGTGTATACAAACTGAAATTCAAAACAAAAAATACATACTCAGTCATAAAATAAATCGTGACATATATGTCCACTAATACATAGATATCGTACTCCACGCGCAGCGCCAACGGAACTCCAAAATGGTATCGGTCATAAATCTATAATCGAATTTCTTTAACCTGCAATGGTGAAACAAGTGAGTTTGGGAAAACTCAGCAATGAAAAACTACCAAATGATGTTGTAGACAAATGTATGTAAGGTAAAACAAATACATGGTATAATGTAAAACTATCACGGTGTTCCAGGTATCCACAGGTTCCAATTATCGTTCATTTTAAATTCTTATCTATCCTCCATCTGAACTCCAATAGGCAGTTTTCCAAGACTGCATCTATAATGCATTTACCTAGGCCCATTGGGCATAGGTGCTGACCTAAAGGGGTGTATTAGGTCCAATAGAATCATCCTAACTGAAGCATAAAAGCCTGAATGCATAATATATTACCCTAGCTGAAGCGTAAGAACCTGATACAGTAGTCATAAGAAATTACCCTAGCCGAAGCAGAGGAACCTGATACAGTAGTCATAAGGAATTACCCTAGCCGAAACTAGGAACCTAATACAGTAATCATAAGGAATTACCCTAGCCGAAGCATAGGAACCCGATATAGTAGTCATAAGGAATTACCCTAGCTGAAGCATAGGAACCTAATACAGTAGTCATAAGGAATTACCCTAGCCGAAGTATAGGAACCTAATACAGTAGTCATAAGGAATTACCCTAGCCGAAGCATAGGAACCCGATACAGTAGTCATAAGGAATTACCCTAGCCGAAACTAGGAACCTTTACGAGCGAAATACCAGCCGGATCAAGGCTGAACCTTTAGGCACTTCTCACTATACCCAAGTACCCCAATAATAGTCAAAGTAGTGAGAATAGTAACAACAGTAATAATCAGTATTAAGTAACGACATCAGAAGATACAAAGCAAACCATCCAATCTGATAGGTACACCTTCACTAATTAATCACTGCACGAACTACGAGAAATCGAACATGTATTCAAGCGGTATTTTCCAAGTATTCGAACATGTGCATTGCTCCTGAACTCAATCCATAACATCGAAAGTACCTTGAAGAAAAGGTTATTCTTACTATTAACTATGTACTTTCCCCAAATAAATCGGACATGCCTTCATATGGTATTCTTCCAATATCACATTAGTATCTAAAATGACTAACAAACACGATCGTATATTACCACTTTCAAAGCTAGACTATTTGTTTGGCTTTACTGGTATTTCTTATTCCAAGTCATAGAGGTATTTTTAGTCATTTTAGTATTCGAGGGTGTTACAGACACTTCGATGCCCAAGGGTGTCTCATTCATTAAGATACTTCCTGTAATTCCAAATAATTCATTCATTTAAATTCTTGAGGGTTTATCTATAATTTCAGTTAAATTGATAAATTTTAGTGCCTGAGGTTATTTCAGTCATTTCTATCATTCCAATCAATTCATTCACTACTGTCATTTAGATCAGTTCAGGAATACGTAGAATCTTCCAGTAAATTTATCTTCAGGTGTTTGTCCAGAGTTTGGGAAATCCAAGTGTTTTGTTATCATACATAATTATTTCCCAATAGAACGAGGATTTCATATAAAGTAATCATTTATTAGACCGAGTGTAAAATTTTAGGACATTTCCTTTGTTAGGGGGTATTTAAGTCATTCTTATTTCTCGATTGTATTATCGTCATCTCTTAACGAAATATTTCAAATATTAAATCATTTAACTCTATTTATTAGATCGGGAGATTTTGTCTTATTAACCACTTACTGAACTAAGGATTCTTTCGGTCTATTAAATTCCTCTTTCGAATAATTCGATCTTATCCAATTTACCAGTCTATTATCTCATATATTAATTGACTCAAGCAGAGTTAAAAGTACACTTAATCGTACTCATGGAAACTTAAGCCTAGAACCAACATGTATCATAAAGCATGCAATAGGTAGTAATGTATTACCTTAAGTCCTTGCTATATCGGTCGACACTTGACATGACATTCGAACACTCTCAAACCTGAATTCGACGTCCCCCAGCCTCCCAGATCCAAAGATATACAAATGCCTTCAATTAACCACAATCCAAAATCAGTCCTTAATCACATGCCTTTAAACTGAGTAATGAAATACAAAAGCATATTCGGGTCTAATATCAGATTTGGAGGCTTTCGGGTTAAAATTTCACAAAACTAACTTCAAAAATGAACTCTAGACGTCAAAAAACATAAAATAAGATTTTTAGGAAATTTTGACTTTTTAGTCAAAGTCAATGCTGACATCAATAGTCAAAGTCAACGCTAACGTCATGCTGACGTCATCAGGCAACAGGTCAACAGTCAATGCTGACATTAGCAGTCAACGCTTACGTCAGCGATCAACAGTTTAACTCGAGTGAGTTGACCCAGTCGGGTCAACTCACTGAGTTAACTCGGTCAACGGGTCGAGTTAACAGGTCGGGTCAGCTTGGACTTGGGTAGAATAGGTCAGACACGGGTTCGGGTTATGTAATTGGGTTTGGGCTTGGTTAAATAGGCCGGGTTAGTTATTTGGGCTTAGCAGGCCGGTCTGTTATAACTGGTTTAGGTGGCTTGGGCCCAGCTCAGTTTAGAGCGGTTCAGGGCCGGTTTAGACCGACCGATTTTAGGCTGCTGTCCAGCACGGCTGGAAATCGCCCCGGACGGCGCGTGAAGCCTATGCACGGTAATTTAAGGTTGGAAACGCCCCGAAAAGTAATACATCACTAGATCTGACCATTTAAAACATTTGAATAGCCAAAAATTTACCTAAACTTACCCAGAATGCGGAAAAATGACTGGATATGGGGTTGCTCCGATGAAGCCCTTACTGGCATCGGAGAGGGGTGCTACAGGGGTTTTGCTCGCCTCGGCATCGCGAGCTCGATGGAGCAAAAGGTGTCACGAACGGACGTCGGTCGAATGATGAAACAGGGATGAAAACTTCAAAATCCCGACGAAGCTTTAACCAAAATTTGCGACGAACGAATAGATGTAACGACGAGGGGAGGGCTGGCCTGAGGTCGGTGTACGCTGGCGAACACGATAAGGGTGGCGGTGGCCGGCACAGCTGAACGGTGGAGTAGATCGCTGGTCGGTTCAGAGGTGGGTTGAGAGAACTCTCTAGAACTCTTTGTTCAAGGGAGATGAAAGGGCACCCCCAAATAAAGATGGTCAACTTCAGATATTTTTATTTTACTGATTTAATTACACAAGGCAGGTTTAAAATCATAATGCATTCAGATCTGTTCAGATGCTAGAGCCTTAGCTCAGATGGTTAAACACAAGGCGTGGTTGGTTTGAGGGGGTGAGGTCGTGGGTTCGAGACCTACAAACATCAATTTCTTTTTTTCTTTTTTTAAGCTTTAACAACCAACATATGTATATATATATATATATATATATATATATATATATATATATATATATATATTCAGGGTGTTACACAATGGGCTATACAGTGGACCCGTTAGAATTTTAACCGAGAAGAAAGTTCTGCAAATGAGGTTAAGCTATATAATCATATTCAAAAGCCCATAATCAAATATTTGAACTTATGAAATTTGATTTAATCTTATTTTGAAGCCATTTTATTGGGGTTCAAGGCGTGCGTGTCTAAATGGGCTTTACAATGGAGCCGTTGGAATTTTAACCGAGTAAAATTTTTTGAAAATGAGGTTAAGCTACATAATCATGTTCAAAATCCCATTGCTAAATACTTTAACTCATAAAATCTGACTTAACCTTATATTTTTATTTTGTTGGGGTTTGAGGCGTGCACGTCTGAATGGGCTTTACAGTGGACCCATTAGAATTTTAACCGAGTAAAAATTTCTAAAAATGAGGTTAAGCTATATAATCATGTATGTTCAAAAGCCTACAACTAAATATTTTAATTCATAAAATGTGATTTAATCTTATTTTTCGTCCGTTTTGTTTGGGTTTAAGGCGTGCATGTCTAAATGAGCTTTATAGTGGACCTGTTCGAACTTAAATTAAGTAAAAAGTTACAAAATTTAGGTTAAACTATATAATCATTTTCAAAAGACCATAACTAAATATTTTAAGTCATAAAATTTGATTTAATCTTATTTTACTGCCATTTTGTTGGGGTTTAAAGCGTGCATGTCTAAATGGTCTTTTACTGCCATTTTAACCGAGTAAAAATTTCTGAAAATGAGTTTAATGTATATAATCATGTTCAAAATCCCATAACTAAATATTTTAAGTCATAAAATTATATTTAATCTTATTTTTCTTTCGTATTGTTGGGTTTTAATGCGTGCATGTTTAAATGGGCTTTACAGTGGACCCGTTCGAATTTTAACCTAGTAAATTTTTCTAAAAATGAGGTTAAGCTAAAGAATCATTTTCAAAAGCCCATAACTAAATATTTAATTCATAAAATATAATTTAATCTTATTTTTGGACGTTTTGTTTGGGTTTAAGGCTTGCATGTCTAAATTGGCTTTATAGTGGACCCATTAGACTTTTAAACGAGTAAAAAGTTCTTAATCTGAGGTTAAGCTGTATAATCATGTTTAAAAGCCCATAACTAAATATTTTAATTCATAAAATTTGATTTAATCTTATTTTGCAGCCATTTTGTTGGGGTTTTATAGTGGACCTGTTGGAATTTTAACCAAGTAAAAATTTCTGAAAATGAGGTTAAGCTATATAATCATGTTCAAAAGCATCTAACTAAATATTTTAAGTCATAAATGTGATTTAATCTTATTTTTCGGACGTTTTGTTTGGGTTTAAGGCGTGCATGTCTAAATGGGCTTTACAGTGGACCCGTTGGAATTTAAATTGAGTAAAAATTTCTAAAATTTAGTTTAAACTATATAATCATGTTCAAAAGACCATAACTAAATATTTTAAGTCATAAAATTTGATTTAATCTTATTTTATGGCTATTTTGTTGGGGTTTAAAGCGTGCATGTCTAAATGGGCTTTACAGTGGACCCGTTGGAATTTTTACCATGTAAAAAGTTCTGAAAATGAGGGTAAGGTATATAATCATGTTCAAAAGCCCATAACTAACTACTTTAAGTCATAAAATTAGATTTAATCTTATTTTTCTTTCGTATTGTTGGGTTTTAACGTGTGCATGTCTAAATGGGGCTTTACTGTGGACCCGTTGCAATTTTAACCGAGTAAAAATTTCTAAAAATGAGGTTAAGATAAAGAATCATGTTCAAAAGCCCATACCTAAATATTTTATGTTATAAAATATGATTTAATCTTATTTTTCGATCGTTTTGTTGTGGTTTAAGTCTTGCATGTCTAAATGGGCTTCACAATGGACCCGTTGGAATTTTAGCTGAGTAAAAAGTTTAAAAATTGAGGTTAATATGTATAATCATGTTCAAAAGCCCATAATTAAATATTTTAAGTCATAAAATTTAAAATTGAAATGGCGGTGCACACACAGGGGAGATCGCAGTGAGGGCAAGAACGTTCTGATCGGCAACAATGTTGGACATTATTTGTGGTGAATCTACCACTTCAATTGCATTGGAAAGGGATCTGGCAAGTTTTTGATCGACATGGGGTTGTGGTTAATGTTTTTGTTCCACATAAAAGAGCGAGAGACGAGTCTCGATTTGGTTTCGTCCGATTGAAAATTGAAGGCAGATGCGGAAAGGGTGATTGAAAGATTTGATGGATTTTGGTTATATGGTTCAAAGGTGCGAGTACAGTTGGCACTGAGGGGTACACGGGATACGTTTTGGAGGAAGAAACGATCTGATCCTAAGAACGATGTCGAGAAGAGGGTATCTCAATCACAATCAGACCAAAGGCAATATCAAAAATCACCTCTGAAATTGCCAGTGCAATGTAAATCGGATACTCAAAAGGAGGTAAAATTGGTTGAAGATGTGGTCGATCGAGATAAATTGGATATTCTCAACAATTGTGTAGTTGATTTCTGCAGACAGCCGTTTAGTATGCGAGATCTTGCGAAAGAATTTAGAGATGCTAAATGCGAAGGCTTCACGGTAATGAGAATTGCGGGGTCTCTTGTGCTTTTGATGTTCGTTGATACATCGGTTAGAAATAAGGTTTTAGAGGAACATCCATTGGACAAATGGTTAGAGAATGTTATGGAATGGTTGTCATCGATGTGTATCCCTAATAGGAGGGTATGGTTGTCCGCTTGTGGAGTTCAGGTACATGCTTGGTCTGAGGGCACATTTAGGAACATTGCCGCGATTTGGGGAGACCTAGTAAAAATTGATCCCGAAACGCTTGCACCTTCATCGTTTGAAAGATGTCGTTTCCAAATTGAGAGGGGCTGGGTACAACAAATTGATGAACATATTAATTTACAACTTGGAGGGGAGTTGTTTCAAGTTCGAGTGGTAGAAATAGAAGAAGCAATTGGTCCAAAGTGTGATTGTTGCTGGAGTTGATGTTGAGTCTTGTGAGGGAGATTCGGATGGGGATAGCAGGTCTAGTATAAAGGAATATGGTGACCTGAAAAGCAGGGTTAATGAGGGGGATATGTTAGTTTTGGAAAAGTACACGGTGGCGGCGAATACGTTTGAGGAAGCTTTTGTGGCTACTACGATTGTGGGTAATTGACAAAATTCTTGACTTCCAATTTCGAGTGTTTGGATCAGGTTTGGGAGGGGAATAAGAGGGAGGACCTGAGGGTAGTGGGGCACGATCATCGTCTAGTTGGATGGCAGATGAGGAGATTGAGCTTGTTACCTGTACAATTTATAATCTGAATAGCATCGACGTGATGACTTTGGAGAGTCAGGGGACTACTACTCGGCCTAAGTTGAAGGGACAGGAGTTGGAGCTATGTTAGTCTCCTGTATTGGGTGATGATACAAGGGAGTCAGTTGGGCCCCATCCGAGTTACCTACGGCTAGTAAAGCTATACTTATTGAGCATGAGGGTGAGCTTCGGCGGGTGAGGAATGTATCAGAAGTTATGCTTAGTTTTCTTTTTCCTGAAAAACGTTTAGAGGAAGAGAAAAAAAAATAGGGCAAGGGCAAGGAATACCAAAGAAATCTAACTCTCGTTCATCGATGTTGGCAAATATGTCGTTGTCAGATTCTAATTTTCTAAGCAGAAAGCACGCTTTGTTGAAGAAAGCACAAGAGACTTTGGATTTAGGGAAGTATATTGGGGCAGAAACGGTGGGAAAAGAGGAGGACATTGTGAAAGATATCGCGCGTCTGCTAGGGGCAAGAGATCGTGCGCAATAGCATCGAATGATGCGAATGTTGTCGTGGAATGTGCGCAAACTTGGGACAGCATCGAAACAACGGGCGGTGCGAACTTTGGTGTGACAACATAAATGCGCGATGATCATGCTACAAGAAATGAAGGTAGAAGATGTATCAGGTGACTTGGTGAGTAGATTGTGGTTTGATGATAATTTTGGGTTTACTTTTGTTCCCTCAAGAGGATGATCTGGAGAGGTAGTGATGGTTTGGGATAATACGAGCTTTTGTTGTGAGGAGGTGAGGGTGGCGGAGCGTTTTGCTTTATAGTAGGTTGTTGGTTGGTTAATAATTGTAGATGTGGGATTATCGGGGTCTATGGTCCTTCTGTTGTTTCCGAACAGTGCTTGTTATGGGAGGATTTGGGTGCGGTAATTCACGATCGACAAGTTCCTTGGTGTCTTGGTGGAGATTTTAACATGGTGCCACAGTTATTGGAACGGAGAGGGGTATCTTCTTCAGCTAGAGGTATTTCTTAATGAATTAGTTTTGCTGAATGCTTTGGTTGATGTACCTTTACAGGGTTTAGGTTTTACATGGTTTGGTTCAGGAAATAGTTGTAGTCGTCTCGATAGGTTTATGGTATCAGATGTGTGGTTCGACCAATTCCCAAATCTAATGGTGTCATCTTTGAGGCAGGGACTATATGATCATACACCGTTGATATTGGGGAGTTTAGATTGTGATTCAGGTCCAAAGCCTTTCCGTTTTTTAAATGTGTGGTTGGATCATCATGGTTACACGCAAGATGTTTAGAGGGAATGGAATTGTTTGAGTGAGGGAGGCTCGTTAGATTTAGTAAATAAATTGCGTGGATTGAAAGAGTTTCTAAAGCAATGGAATAGACACACTTTTGGTAATATTGATGGGAGAATGGAGGTTGTGTTGAGACGGTTAGAGGAATTAGATAAGGGAATGGTGGATGGTGTACTTGTGGATAGGGAGTTGCGAAACGTCGAAATCTTTATTCGGTATTGTGGAAGTTGTCGAGGTTTCAGGAATCCTTATAGAGGCAAAAGTCACGGGTCACGTAACTAAAAGATGGTGATCGAAACACATGATTTTACAAAGGGCAACAAAGCTGAGAGCCAATCAAAATAAAATTGTGGGTTTATTAATTAATGGTAAATAAGAGTCGAACTAGGAGAGGTTGAAGTGTGTGTTTCACCGGGATTTTAAGAAACATTTTGTCGGGTAAGGTAGCAGGGTCACTAGATGTTGTGGTTCAGTTTAAGAGATTGTGTGATCGTCAGGTGGCCAGTTTAGAAGTAGCATTTTCGGAGGAAGCATGGGAGGCGCTGGTAGGTTGTGAGGGGCCGGAAGCCCCAGGACCGGATGGTTTCACTTTTGCCTTCTATGAGAAGGGCTGGAAATTTCTTAAGCAAGATGTGATGAATTTTTTGATGACTTTCATTGATTCAAAGAGGTTTCCTAAGGGTTTTAATGCTACTTTTGTGACCCTCATTCCGAAGAAAGATTCTCCACGGGTTATAAGTGAGTTTCGTCCAATTTGCCTGTTGAATTCGTTATATAAAATCTTGGCAAAATGCCTGGCGAAACGTCTTCAACGAGTTTTACCGTGCCTGATTAGTGATGCACAATCTGGTTTTGTACAAGGTCGACAAATTTTGGATGGCATTTTGTTAGCAAACAAAACTATTTATTCTTTACAGAAGTCTCAGTTTAGTGAAGGAGGTGTTATTCTGAAATTAGATTTTGCGAAAGCTTATTGTTTTGGGTTCAAGCTTTGTACTGACCAGGAGAGATTTGTGAGGCAGCCTGGTGGGATTGCCCGCGATTTTGTGTTCCTTGTTTTTCTCTTTCGACTAGGCGAGTGGTCGCATGTTGGGAGCTACCGTCAGATGGAATCCTAAAATTTAATGTTGAAGGGTCTGCAAGGGTAAGTCGGGGATCTCTGGTTGTGGTGGGGTGTTGCGTGACTCTAAGGGGTGTATTCTTGCCATGTTTTCTGGGCCTTTGGGGGTGATTGACTCCAATGAAGCTGAGTTACAAGCTATATGTCATGTGTTATCTATCTTTTGTAATTCTAGATGGTCCGGTGTGGATTCAGTGGTGATTGAGTTGGATTCAGTGGTGGCAATATCTTGGGTGTTAAACCATGAGAAGATGTTGTGGTCTTTGTGGAATTAGTTTCTTCGAATTGATATTGCTTGTGAAACGCTCAGTTTTGTGTTTTTCCATCATATTTTTCGTAAGGCGAATAGTCTAGCTGAGCTCTTGCTAAGGGGGTGTCGAACGACATACTTGGTTTCAGTTGGTGGAGTAAAGGCGAGTGTGCATGTGGTACTTGGTTGGTTTGTTACATATTGGTTTGGGAGTAGTGTGTGTGTTCCTTTTGTTTTGTAAGTTGTTCTTGGTGTTCTGCCATTTTATCTATGTGTCCACTGTCATAGGTACTCTTTTTCTCCATATTAGATTTAGGGAGTTTTTAATGAGACCTATGATAGTGATGGTTTTGTATGGTTTCTTAATAAAATCATACGTTTTACCGAGCAAAAAAAAGTCATAAAATCTGATTTAATATTATTTTACGACCATTTTGTTGGGTTTAAGACGTGCATGTCTAAATGGGCTTTAGACGACCTGTTGGAATTTTAACAGAGTAAAAAGTTCTGAAAATGAGGTTAAGCTATATAATCAGGTTCAAAAGCCCATAACTAAATATTTTAATTCCTAAAATTTATTTAATATTATTTTTCTTCTCTTTTACTAGGTTTAAGGCGTGCATATCTAAATGGACTTTACAGTGGACCCGTTGGAATTTTAAACTAGTAAAAGCTCTTAAACCGAGGTTAAGCTGTATAATCGTGTCAAAAGCACATAACTAAATATTCTAATTCATAAAATTTGATTTAATCTTATTTTGCAACCATTTTGTTGGGGTTTAAGACGTGCATGTCTAAATGGGCTTTATAGTGGACCCATTAGAATTTTAATCGAGTAAAAAGTTATAATATTGAGTTTAAGCTATATAATCATATTTAAAAGCCCATAATCAAATATTTGAACTCATAAATTTTTATTTAATCTTATTTGAACTCATAAATGGGTTTTACAGTGGACCCGTTGGAATTTTAAACTAGTAAAAGCTCTTAAACCGAGGTTAAACAGTATAATCATATTCAAAAGCTCATAATTAAATATTTTAAGTCGTAAAATTTGATTTAATATTATTTTGCGGCCATTTTGTTTGGGTTTAAGGCATGCAATTCTAAATGGGCTTTACAATGGACCCGTTCAAATTTTATCCGAGTAAAACGTTCTAAAAATGAGGTTAAGCTATATAATCATGTTCAAAAGCCCATAAATAAATATTTTGATACATAAAAGTTGATTTAATCTTATTTTTCTTCTGTTTTGTTGGGGTTTAAGGTGTGGACGTCTAAATGGGCTTTACAGTGGATCTGTTAGAATTTTAAAAGAGTAAAAAATTCTTAAACTGAGTTTAAGTTGTATAATCATGTTCAAAAGCATGTAACTAAATATTTTAATTCATAAAATTTGATTTAATCTTATTTTGCAACTATTTTGTTGGGGTTTAAGGCGTGCATGTCAAAATGGGCTTTACACTAGACCCGTTGAAATTTTAACTGAGTAATAAGTTCTAAAATTGAGGTTAAACTGTATAATCATGTTCAAAAGCTGATAATAAAATATTTTAAGTCGTAAAAATTTGATTTAATATTATTTTACGGCCATTTTGTTGGGGTTTAAGGCGTGCATGTCTAAATGGGATTTACATTGGACCCGTTGGAATTTTTACCAAGTAAAACATTCTGAAAATGAGGTTAAGCTATATAATCGTGTTCTAAAGCCCATAACTAAATATTTTAAAATATAAAATTTGATTTAATCTTATTTTTCTTCCGTTTTGTTAAGGTTTAAGGCGTGCGCGTCTAAATGGGCTTTATAGTGGACCCGTTGGAATTTTAAACGAGTAAAAAGTTCTTAAACTAAGGTTAAGATGTATAATCATGTTCAAAAGACCATAACTAAATATTTTAATTCATAAAATTTGATTTAATCTTATTTTGCTACCATTTTGTTGGGGTTTAAGGCGTGCATGTCTTAACGGGCTTTACAATGGACCTATTAGAATTTTAACCGAGTAAAGAATTCTAATATTGAGTTTAAGCAATATAATCATATTTAAAAGCCCATAATTAAATATTTGGACTCATAAAATTTGATTTAATCTTATTTTGTGGTCGTTTTGTTGGGTTTAAGGTGTGCATGTCTTAATGGGCTATATAGTGGACCCGTTGGAATTTTAACAGAGTAAAAAGTTCAAAAACGAGGTTAAGCTATATAATCTAGTTCAAAAGCCCATAAATAAATATTTTAAGTCCTAAAATATGATATAATCTTATTTTTCGGTCGCTTTGTTGGGGTTTAAGGCTTGCATGCCTAAGTGGGCTTTAATGTGGACCCGTTGGAATTTTAAACGAGTAAAAAGTTCTAAAATTGAGTTTAAACTATGTAATCTTGTTCAAAAGCCCATAACTAAATATTTTAAGTCATAAAATTTGATTTAATCTTATTTTGGGGTCATTTTGTTGGGGGTTTAAGGCATGCATGTTTAAATGGGCTTTATAGTGGACCCATTGGAATTTTAACTGAGTAAAAAGTTCTAAAATTGAGGTAAAACTGTATAATCATGTTCAAAAGCTCATAATTAAATATTTTAAGTCGTTAAATTTGATTTAATATTATTTTGCGGCCATTTTGTTGGTGTTTAAGTCGTACATGTCTAAATGGTCTTATAGTGGACCCATTTTAAAAACTGCTTAAAATGAAATGAGGTTAACCTATATAATCATGTTCAAAAGCCCATAACTAAATATTTTAATACATAAAATTTGATTTAATCTTATTTTTCTTCCATTTTGTTGGGGTTTAAGGCGTGCGCGTCTAAATGTGTTGTGGACCCATTGGAATTTTAAACGAGTAAAAAGTTCTTAAACTGAGGTTAAGCTGTATAGTCATGTTCAAAACCCCTAAACTAAATATTTTAATTCATAAAATTCAGTTTAATCTTATTTTGCAACCATTTTGTTGGGGTTTAAGACGTGCATGTCTAAATAGGCTTTATAGTGGACCCGTTGGAATTTAAATTGAGTAAAAAGTTCTAAAATTGAGTTTAAACTATATAATCATGTTCAAAAGCCCATAACTAAACATTTTAAGTCATAAAATTTGATTTAATCTTATTTTTCCGTATTGTTGGGGTTTAAGGAGTGCATGTCTAAATGAGCTTTATAGTGGACGCGTTGGAATTTAAATTGAGTAAAAAGTTCTAAAATTTAGGTTAAACTATATAATCATGTTCAAAATCCCATAACTAAATATTTTAAGTCATAAAATTTGATTTAATCTTATTTTTTCCGTATTGTTGGGTTTAAGGCGTGTCTAAATGGGCTTTACAGTGGACCCGTTGGAATTTTAACCGAGTAAAAATTTATGAATATGAGGTTAAGCTTTATAATCATGTTGAAAATTCCATAACGAAATATTTTAAGTTATAAAATTTTATTTAATCTTATTTTTTGTTTTTTTGTGGCGTTTAAGGCGTGCATGTCTAAATGGGCTTTACAATAGACTCGTTGGAATTTTAATAGAGTAAAAAGTTCTGAAAATGAGGTTAAGCTATATAATCATGTTCAAAAGCCCCTAACTAAATATTTTAATTCAAAAAAAATGATTTAATCTTATTTTTCTTCCGTTTTGTTGGGGTTTAAGGCGTGCATGTCTAAATAGGCTTTACATTGGATCCATTGGAATTTTAACCGAGTAAAAGTTCAAAAATTGAGGTTAAGCTGTATAATAATGTTCAAAAGCCTATAACTAAATATTTTAATTCATAAAATTTGATTTAATCTTATTTTGCAACTATTTTGTTGGGGTTTAAGACGTGCATGACTAAATGGGCTTTAGAGTGGACCCATTGGAATTTTAACCGAGTAAAAAGTTCTAAAATTGAGTTTAAGCTATATAATTGTATTTAAAATCCTATAATCAAATATTTTAACTCATAAAATTTGTTTTAATTTAATTTTTGGTCGTTTTGTTGGGATAAAGATGTGCATATCTCAATGGGCTTTTACAGTGGACCTGTTGGAATTTTATCTGAGTAGAAAGTTCTAAAAATGAAGTTAAGCTATATAATCATGCTCAAAAGCCCATAAATAAAGATTTTAATTCATAAAATGTGATTTAATCTTATTTTTGGGACGTTTTGTTGGGGTTTAAGGCGTGCATGTCTAAGTGGGCTTTAAAGTGGACCCGTTGGAATTTTAAACGAGTAAAAAGTTCTAAAATTGATGTTAAACTGTATAATCATGTTCAAAAGCGCATAACTAAGTATTTTATGTCATAAAATTTGATTTAATCTTATTTGACGGCCGTTTTGTTGGGGTTTAAGGCGTACATGTCTAAATGGGCTTTATAGTGGACCCGTTGGAATTTTAACCCAGTAAAAAAATTCTAAAATTGAGGTTAAGATATATAATCATATTCAAAAGCACGTAATCAAATATTTTAAATCATAAAATTTGATTTCATCTTATTATGTGGTCGTTTTGTTGGGCTTAAGGCGTGCATGTCTAAATGGGTTTTATAGTGGACCCATTGGAATTTTAACCGAGTAAAAATTTTTGAATATGAGGTTAAGCTATATAATCATGTTCAAAATCCCATTAATAAATATTTTAAGACATAAAATGTATTTTAATCTTATTTTCGACCGTTTTGTGAGGTTGAAGGCGTCAATGTCTAAATGGGCTTTATAGTGGACCCGTTGGAATTTTAACCGATTAAAAAGTTCTGAAATTGAGGTTAAGCAATATAATCTTATTCAAAAACCCTTAATTGAATATTTTATCTCGTAAATTTTATTTAATCTTATTTTGCGGCTGTTTTGTTGGGTTTAAGGCGTGCATGTCTAAATGGGCTTTTAATGGTCTCGTTGGAATTTTAACAAAGTTAAAATTACAAAAATGAGGTTAAGCTATATAATCATATCCCAAAGGCCATGATCAAATATTTTAATGCATAAAATTTGATTTAATCTTATTTTGTGGCCGTTTTGTTGGGTTTAAGTCGTACATGTCTAAATGGGCTTTATAGTGGAACGTTAGAATTTTAACCGAGTAAAAATTTATGAAAATGAGGTTAAGCTATTTAATCATGTTCAAAAGCCCATAGGTAAATATTTTATGTCATAAAATGTGATTTAATCTTATTTTTCGTCGATTTGCTTGGGTTTTACAGTGTGCCCGTTGGAATTTTAACTTAGTTAAAAGTTCTAAAATTAAGGTTAAACTGTATAATCAAGTTAAAAGGCCCATAATTAAATATTTTAATTCATAAAATTTGATTTAATATTATTTTGTGGCCATTTTGTTGGGGTTTAAGGCGTGCATGTCAAAATGGGCTTTATAGTAGACCCGTTGGAATTTTAACCGAGTAAAATCTTCTGAAAATGAGGTTAAGGTATGTAATCATGTTCAAAAGCCCATAACTAAATAGTTTAATTCATAAATTTAATTTAATCTTATTCTTCTTCCATTTTGTTGGGTTTTAAGGCGTGAATGTCTAAATGGGCTTTACAGTGGACCCGTTGGAATTTTAACCTAGTAAAAAGTTCGAAAATTGAGGTTAAGTTGTATAATCATGTTCAAAAGCCCATAAATAAATATTTTAATTCATGAAATTTGCTTTAATCTTATTTTGCAATCATTTTGTTGGGTTTGAGGCGCACGTGTCTAAATGGGATTTATAGTGGACCTGTTGGAATATTTTTTGAAGAAAATTAGGTCCCATTAAAAACCCCCTAAAGCCACCCATTGCCCGAAGGCTCCGAGTGAACACCTATGGGGAAAAAAGAATACCCATGTATATTAAATTGCATGAGAATAATTCTCATTAGTTACAAATGTTTGAATATAATCAGGATAATCCGTACCAAATAAAACGGATGATATGGAATGAAGAGCCCTGGTGGCAAGGGTATGAGCAACAACATTCATACCTCTAGGTACAAAACGTATACTAAAATTGACAGTATCAGCTAAAAGAGAGAGAGCATGGTCAATCAGAGGTCGCAAAGTAGATAGATCAGGACCCTGCCGGCTGATCTTATTAGCAATTGTAGCTGAATCTGTTTCAATGATTAGATTGGACCAGCCACGATCACGTACAAAAATGATGCCTGCAAGAACCGCATGATCTTCGGCCGAGGCAGCATCCAAGCAGCTACCCAAAGGATAAGAAAGGCCTCCAAGGACAGCACCGTTGGAATTTCTCGCGACAACTCCTACAACGCAACAGCTCTAGTGATTGGGTCAAATGCCCCATCCGTGTTAAGCTTTAGAGATCCTTCTCGAGGGCGTTGCCAACATGGTTGCGCTAGGGAAGTCATTTTCGACTACTGAGGGGCGGGTGCAGTCGAGGTAGCTGCTGCATATTCTCGTAAAATACCCTGAGAATTAAGGACCGTAAGACAAGGTGTCTGTAGGTGGTGATTATGGATCAAATCATTACGTCTGTTCCATATGTTCCAAAGAACTACCATAAACAAAGTGAATAACTGGAGTGGTAAACTAGTAGCTCCATCCTCAATCCATTGTAAAGACGAAACTATGGTGCTAGAAAGGATGAAATTGGGTAGACCAACCAGCTGTAGAACCTCTTTTGCACCTGGACAATCACGTAGAGCATGAAGAGTTGTTTCTGGGCCACATTGCACAGTGGACACAGTCCTGTACCCAGATTTGCCGATTGAAGTTTAGTGCCAGTAGGTAGAGCGCCATGGCCTAATTGCCAACCAAATGATCGTATTTTTGGTAGAACATGTAGCTTGGATATAACTTTCCAGATACGATATGGTCTATTAATAGGTGCCAGAGGCTTTTGTAAAAATGAATATCCAGAGCGGACAGAGTAGATGCTAGAGTCATGGTTAGTCCATAAAATCATGTTTTGTTGGTCGTTGATGATAGGAACACCTAGAATAGTGTTTGCATCTTCCTTATAGAAATAGATTCGAACCTGTGTGGCATCCCATCTAGGTTAACCTGGAACCATAAATTCGCGACAGTGAGTATGTAGTTCATCACTAATTTCATATTTGCCATAAAGCTAAACTGTAGAAGAACTACCCCAGTTGTCATGGTGAATTTGGATTTTACTGTCAATCCCTGGCCTTTGGAGAAAACTGTAGCGATGTCTTTTTTACTTTCTCATCGCTAAATAAAACGATCTGTGGTTTTCGAAGGTGTTTTTGAAAGGTGTTTGTGATTTTTCGGATATAAAATATTTATTCCGTGGGGTTTTAAAATAAACCGTATTAAAAAAATGGAGTCACCACCGGCCACTTAGGTAGGCCGGACACCATAAAACCAGAGATTCAAAAAGATTGGGTTCGGGAGTCGGTTACGGATGGGGAAGGATTAGCACCCCCACACTGCCCAAAATTGGTACTTTAATAATTACCGCTTTATTAATATTGGATTTTTCGGATTAGAGTGACGATTATTTTAAAATTCGATCATAATTGCGAATAAATCTTAAGGGCCCCGTTATCCGAGAATAAACGCCCAACCACTATCACTACGCCTAATACTGGCCCCGTTTACGCTCGGAAAAAAGGGCACCGCATTGACAATTTATATATCATATGCAATCTTAGTGGCAAAAATATAAAACATGGCAAAATATTTAAATACAATAAATATTGACATAGTAAAATACTAATCATACATAAATAAGATACTAAACTAAAACATACATTTATATATTAATCTAACTCATAAATAAAAACATATCTAGCATAAATAAAATACTAATATTCATAAATATTAATAAAAACAAATTCAACATAAATAAAATACTATTCTAAAACATACATACATAAATATTAATCTAACTCATAAATAAAAACATATCTAACATAAATAAAATATTAATATAAAACACAAATTTAAAACATATTAAATATTAATCTAAAACATAAACATGCAAAATAAAAATAAGACTACAATTTTAAAATAACTAATACTTCATTAATTTATAAAAATTACAACACTAATAAAAAAAAGGAAAATATACCTAATTAGGAGCTCGTATGACAAACCCCCCGATCAAACCCCACCGAGATCTACCGTGACCCTCCAAAATATTAACTAGATCGGACCTAAAATAGGACCCCGATCGAATGTTGGATCGAACCAATCGGGGTCGAGGGCACGCTTTAACCCCCCGCCAGACCTTGCGGCCGGCCATGCCACACGATTTGGGGTGCCAATTGTATAGCCAATTTATTGGCCAAATTGGGCGTGCCATTTTCCTTGCAATTGGCAGCCTATTTATAGGCAAATGGGATGGAAAATGGGTGACGTGGAGCACCCTGCTCCACGCAATTTTCCCTTTTTTTTAGTATATATTTTATTATTATTATTTATTATTTTTTTTTGATTTTTTTATTAATTTTATATTAATAATAATATTATTAAAATAGCACTAATAACACTAAAACTCGATCAAAAATTTGTGATTACAGTTGCCCCTCTTTGCTTGTTCTTGTGAAACGAGGACAAAGCAAAGATCAAAAGCACTCATTTTGGACCTACTTTCTTGTCTTTGGCTTCGGAATCACGTGTTCTTCTGGAACTATCCGCTCTTCCTTAGCTGAATCTTCAGGCTCGTAAGTTCTTCCTATATAGAGCTTCATCACCTTCCGATCTTGGAGTTATAGGCTCTTTCGACATAGAACCCTTCACTCTGAAGCCTCGAGTTATGAATCCCTCATATATAGAACCTTTCATTCTGATACGGTGCAGCTTGGAGTCCTTCCTATATAGAACTCTTCGCCTTCAACGCTGGTTTCTCCTATATAAAACCTTCTGCGTCACTGATGGATTCTTCCGACTGGGAGTTCCTCCTATATAGAACTGCTAGTCTTCAAACCCTGGAGTTGTCAGTCCTTCCTATATAGAACTTTTCATTTTGAGACGGTGCAGCTTGGAGTCCTTCCTATATAGAACTCTTCGCCTTCAACTGGTTTCTCCTATATAAAACCTTCTGCGTCGCTGATGGATTCTTCCGACTGGGAGTTCCTCCTATATAGAACTGCTAGTCTTCAAACCCTGGAGCCGCCAGTCCTTCCTATATAGAACTTTTGGCGTCTGAAATCTCAGAGCTACAGGTTCTTCCTATATAGAACATTTCACCCTAAGACATTGAAGCTCGGAGCCCTTCCTATATAGAACTCTTCGCTTTCGACACAACATGATTTCCTATATAATCTTGTGTGTCATGGGTGAATTCCTAAAACTGGGAGTTCTTCCTATATAGAACTGCGAGTCTTCACCTTGGAGCCGTCGGTCCTTCCTATATAGAACTTTTGGCATCTGAAATCTTGGAGTTACGGATTCTTCCTATATAGAATCTTTCACTCTAAGACATTGAAGCTCGGAACCCTTCCTATATAGAACTCTTCGCTTTCGACACAGCAGGATTTCCTATATAATCTTGCGTGTCATGGGTGAATTCCTTCGACTGGGAGTCCTTCCTATATAGAACTGCTAGTCTTCACCCTGGAGCTGTCAGTCCTTCCTATATAGAACTTTCAGCTTCTGAAGCCTCGGAGCGGAGGATTCTTCCTATATAGGACCTCTCTCTGGAGCTTGAAAACATGTGCCTTTTGTATGTAAAAACATTGTCTTCTCATTCAGGATTCACACCACGATGGCCATCGATGTCTCTTCAGATTCGGGGATTCACACTGAAAATGGCTACCAATCTTCCAATTTTAGGGACTCACGCCGAAGGTGGCTGCCGAAACTTCTTCAAATTTAGGGACTCACGCCGAAAATGGCCGCCAAAACTTCTTCAAATTTAGGGACTCACGCCGAAAATGGCCGCCAAAACTTCTTCAAATTTATGGACTTACGCCGAAAATGGCCGTCGATCTTTCTTCAAATTTTAGGGACTAATGCCGAAAATGGCCGCCGAAACTTTCTTCAATCTTTAGGGACTCATGCCGAAAATGGCTGCCAAAACTTCTTCAGATTTAGGGACTCACGCCGAAAATGGCCGCCAAAACTTCTTCAAATATAGGGACTCACGCCGAAGATGGCCGCCAAAACTTTCTTCAATTTAGGGACTCACGCCGAAAATGGCCGCCAAAACTTCTTCAGATTTAGGGACTCACGCCGAAAATGGCCGCCAAAACTTCTTCAATGAAATCCACTTCTTAATGTTCTTTGATAATTCTTCAGGTACCTGTCCAAAATAAGCAAAAATTGACAAGCCCCTATCTATATGATGCATGCAATGTAATGGTTTCTTTCTTTTCTTTTTCTTTTTTCTCTTTCTTTCTCTTTTTTTCTTTTAGCCTTTTTGTTCTAAAGTCTTACACCCTGAAAGGTCGTTCCTCAGATCTCTCCATCTCTTTACTGCTTTACTGTATGCTCTTAAATCCTCATTTGAACATGCTTTTAAACCTTTTGTGCGGAAGGCTTTCTTGTCTTTAGGGTTATCACCCGTCTTCATAAATGATCTTCTGGTTCTTATATTATTCTTATAAGAACCTTTGTCATCTTCTTTGCTTGGCGTTGCCCCATTCAACCACGGGCTCCACTGCTTTGAATTTTCTGGCCCATCCTATAGAGCCTTGATCTATTTCTAGTCACCAGGGTGAGCCAAGATGCTTCCATCCCTTGAGCTCTTCCTTGATCTTCTCGTAGCATTTCGACGGGAACTAACTTTCGGTCCCTATGCTTTAAATCTCATCATCATTCATTTTTAAAGTAAAGTAAATGGTAATTTACTTGTGTATATTTCAAAAAAAAAATAATAATAATGATTGCTTGAAAAGATAACAATCATTTCGAAAATCACAACTTGGACATTTTGAAAACATTGTTTGGAACAAATGGTAAACATCATAACTTTGGGAGAAAATGTCAAACCTTTTAAAACATGTTTGCCCCCGAAATATCAAACACCATAGCGCATCTGCTTCAAGGTTCCCGAGATCAACTCTAATGAAGTGCATATTTAGAAGATTTTGACCATTGTGGAGATATATGCCAATGTATAGTTTCTTCTGGTCTAATAGGCTTTTGAGAGGAACAACCTTACCTAGTTTCTACCCCGTTTAAGGTGGCTCTCTTAATCTCACTATCTCACCATGCCCCATCCTTCCCTCATTTGGGTGTCGATCAAGCACTTCAAAGTTTGACGTTCCTTGAAGAAAAGTTAACCCTTATAGGCGGAATGAAATATGAAGACATTCTCATTCAACTTGGATATCTATGGATGACCAGAATGGTCTTTGGGGCTTGTAATGTAGGCCTTTGGTTTATGGTTAAATGAAACAATATTTATGTACTTGTGTAACTTGGATATGCCCATTATTCCTTCTCTTTTTTTTATCACTCTAGACTGCCCGTTTTCGGGTTTTCACCCTAGAGTTCATTTTCTTTCTTTTTATTGTATGTTGTCTTGCATTCTGGCTATATACTGATGTTCATTTTCTGTTCAAGAATGTTTGATCCTCCAAAACTCCTCAGAACTGAGATTTCTTGAAGGACTACGAATACATTTCTGGGAATTCTTGTGATTGGCACGCCCAGATGAAATGTTATTCTTGCTTTCTTTCTTTTTTCTCTTCTCTTTTTTTTTCTTTTTCACTTTTTCTCTTGGATCGCTCTAGACTGCCCATTTTTGGGTTTTCACCCTAGAGGTCACTTCCTTCAGTGTGTTTTGGTTGGATATTGATGCCAGCAGGCTCAGGTAGACTACTCTTTTTCTTCATTTTTAGGATCACTCTAGACTGCCCATTTTTGGGTTTTCACCCTAGAGGTCATTTCCTTTTTCAAAATTGGCAATCTTCGGGCCGACTTGTCTTGTCTTGGCTTCAATTCGAGCTTCTATACTAATTTTCAAAACTGTGTTTACTTGAAATGTGGATTCCTTCTGTCTCTTGCTCATAGTTGAAGTCTCATTCTTGTATTGTTTGATCTATGTGTGAAACATAGACTGTATTCTTCTTTTTTTTCTTTTTCTTTCCTTTTTCCTTTTTTTCTTATTCGAGTCTATGAATGTATCCTTGAATCAACACGGATTTATACTGGGTATTGATGCGATCTTTCGCTCGGAGTTAATTGCCTCTCTGCAGCTCTTCTGATATTTACTCGATTTGGATTGCTTCAGCCTTCTGATTACCATTTATCTTCTTTTTGGCTTTTCGTTTGGACATATCCATGTTTTCAACCACTTTCTTCTGATGATTTTCTGATCTTCGTACCCAATTTGTATGGTCTCATATGTGTCTTCTGGTAAAGTAAAAGAACACCATTCGTTGACATATTCACAAATGTCCTGAGAATGCCTTTAGGGGGTAGAGGTTTAGGGTCAACTTTCATTTCAAGGATCTTAAACGACAAGTGCATGAGAAGATAAATTCTTAAAATAGGAACTGCCCCTTGTCTAAACACTCGTTTTGTTCCCCTGTTGGCCTAAGTAAACTAGCAGATACTCACATTTACAGTATCACCACAACATTCAACCTCTTCTAAATATATGCAACTTAGAGTTGATCTTTGGGTTTGAAGCAAATGTACTGCTGCATTCAAAATTCGAGGACCTGGTATAGAAATGATATATACATACGTCCATTAAAAAATGCATGTATATGCATATGGGAAAACTACCCCATAAAAATAAAATGTTTAAAGAACCAAGAATGTAAAAATGCTTTTCTAAAGGGAAATGTGATTTTTTAATTCTAATAAACAATGATTTTTTTGTTGAGAATTTCTTTGTGAAATGATGAGAAAACCGTAGGGACCTTTGGATTATCTCCAGGGTACTAACTCATTATGCCCCTTCCAAGGTAGTGTAGGCTTGCCTCTTCTCTTTTTTTTCCACCGCTGGATCAATTCTCTCGTCATGACTCCCTCATCGACCAGCTTCTTGATTTTTTTAACGACCCCAAATTTCTTAGTGTCATGCCCCATCGCCTCAATGTTTTGAAAGTGGTACCCATTTATCTCTCTGTTTCCTTCTACTCTTAGGCAGGTCTGGTCTTTAAACTTAGGTCCCAGAGTGCATGTTCGATTCTCTCTGACTGTCATGAAGTCCTCAAAGCTGGCTTTCATTTTCTCGAGCATCTTATTAAAGAAGAAATAAGAAAGATGGCATGGAATTCACTTTTCTCTTCATCTACGGGAGGCTGCACTTGGGTCGCTAAACACATACACCTCAAAGCACATTCTTTGAAGCTTTCATCAGGTTTCATCTTCGTACCCTGGAGATACCGATGACTTAGTGCTAGGTCCAAAGCACATCATATCACGGTAAGTCCTGCTAGACTGTCGGGGAAGTAGTGGATCGGTAAATTTTCAATGTAGCCCTCCATTTTTTTTTGCAGAATATGGTCACACGAATCTTGGGGCATCTTGTTCCGTTATTATGTGGAAATCTTTGGAATCAGGAGGAACAACCAAATCGGGGCTCAAACAGAGTTTTCTTGTATTAAAGGCATCAAACTACTTTTTCTCTCGAGTCCATCTTTTAACTGCTCGAATCTTGATTTTTGAGTGTGTTCAATTCTTTTATTCACGATAAAACTCTAATTGTTCTTTGGATTACCCCTCAAAAATTTTATGCAAGGTGTAAAATATGTCATGATTGTACAATGTAATGCAATGCAATGTAATGTAATGCAATGCAATGCATGAATGCAAATGCGGTGTTGATTCTCGAACAGTCCTTAAAAGACTTTCAATCAGTAGAAAAATGTCTGGTTGCAAGAAACTAATAATGAATTACAGGTGACAGTTGGTTTCCTTCTGGAGATCTTAACTTCGGGAAGCAAAACCTGTGCTCGACGTCGTCTTCAGGATGATGGATGACTTCGTCTTCTCTTCTTATTCTATGGACTCGTGACGTCATGATCTTTATTTTTTTGTGGCTTCTAAAAATAACATCAACAAGTGCAGGCATAATGCATATAAGATCTTTTCTGGGTGCAAACGAATAATACGTCTAAACAGGGATGGATTCTATCGGTCCTAAGGGAGTACTTTAAAAATTTTAGGGTTTAAATTAAAATTCTCAAAGATCATTTGGTTTAAAAATTTCCCCATTTTTATTATCAAAAATTTTAACTTACTTAAAAATGAAACTTTTAGGTTTCTTTTTGTTATTATTATTCTTCTGAAAGTTTTATGAGAGAAGAAGTTTCAAAGCAAAATAATAATATTTTTAATTTTTTCTTTTTTTTTTGAGTTAAATTAAAATCTGAGAATTTAAAAATGGTCAAATGTGAAGATTTAAAATTGGGGTCTGCGGCCCTGACTGAATCTTCTGCGTCGCACGTGCCTTATTGTCGTACCGTCTTCTTTCGCGATTGGTCTTTGCTCGGCCTAACTTGATACTGTAATATTATCGTTCCCGGCAAAGCAAACTTTTTCTATTTTGAAAGCCTTTTAATGAACTGTTCTTGAATCAACACCATGTCATGGTATGCAACATGAATGCAAATAAAGGCGTTAATTCCGCTGGTAATCACCCTTTCGAACGACTTTCATGGGAATTAAAGGGTCCAGATTACAAAAAAGATCCATATTACAAAAGGAGTCCCTATTACAAAAAGAGTCTATTACAAAGTCTTAATTACAAAATAAAGTTCTACACATAATCCCTAGCTCTACCTCCTAGCTTCTTGACAGCTCTGAGCAACTTGATAAACCTTGGTGCTTCTTCCATGTCCGGGGTTACGAAAGGTCGGAGAGTCGTGGCTTCGGTAGCTAAGTCATTCACACACCTTGTAACTCGTCGTATGTCCACCATCAGGGTCTCGTGTGTATATTTTGGCACTACACGCTCGTTCGGCAAATTGTTACGTCGGATCTGTTGAGTAATCTCAGACCAATGTCATACAACTGGATCGATGATGTCCTTCCTAAGACACCTTTTTTCCATGATGAAAGATTTTCTAATCGGGCAAACCACTTGAATCAACGCCTCTATGTAATGTGGATGCAATGATAATGCAACAAAAATATGTGTAAAAATAAAATAAAACACAAAAAGAAATGAGTTAGTACCAGATAAAAATAATAAATACATAAATAAAAGGACAAATTAAATAAGGTAAATAAACAAAACGACCCTATTTATCTAGTCCAAAACACCTAAGGTTATCCGCATGGCTCTAACAGGGTGGGTTTCTATGTTCTCTACATGCAGTGTTGGTGCTAGGAGGTACCCGAATTGTCCTTGCTGTCCCCTACTAAGGGTAGCAAGGCCCTCGATCATCACCCATTATAGGCTCATTTCAACCGGGTTCAATTCAGGGGGACCCATTTGCTTATGCCCGTACGAAGGAACGATATCCTTACGAAAGCATAAGGTACTCAAGCCCCGAAGGTACTTGCTAGGCCCATACGGGAGAACGATATCTCCACGAAAGCATTAGCATTTTCCCCCCACTTAAAAAACAAACGGGTTTATATGCCATATTTTAAATGCGTTAAAATAAACGCGCAATTATGACCGAATGTTAATTTAATAGTCACTTTAATCCGGAACTTTCAATATTAGTAAAGCGGTAATTATTTTAAAAGCTTGACTCTCATTTGTTTTTGAAAAACAAAAAATTATCCCCAGCAGAGTCGCCATCTGTAGCGATGTCTTTTTTACTTTCTCATCGCTAAATAAAACGATCTGTGGTTTTCGAAGGTGTTTTTGAAAGGTGTTTGTGATTTTTCGGATATAAAATATTTATTCCGTGGGGTTTTAAAATAAACCGTATTAAAAAAATGGAGTCGCCACCGGCCACTTAGGTAGGCCGGACACCATAAAACCAGAGATTCAAAAAGATTGGGTTCGGGAGTCGGTTACGGATGGGGAAGGATTAGCACCCCCACACCGCCCAAAATTGGTACTTTAATAATTACCGCTTTATTAATATTGGATTTTCCGGATTAGAGTGACGATTATTTTAAAATTCGATCATAATTGCGAATAAATCTTAAGGGCCCCGTTATCCGAGAATAAACGCCCAACCACTATCACTACGCCTGATACTGGCCCCGTTTACGCTCGGATAAAAGGGCACCGCATTGACAATTTATATATCATATGCAATCTTAGTGGCAAAAATATAAAACATGGCAAAATATTTAAATACAATAAATATTGACATAACAAAATACTAATCATACATAAATAAGATACTAAACTAAAACATACATTTATATATTAATCTAACTCATAAATAAAAACATATCTGACATAAATAAAATACTAATATTCATAAATATTAATAAAAACAAATTCAACATAAATAAAATACTATTCTAAAACATACATACATAAATATTAATCTAACTCATAAATAAAAACATATTTAACATAAATAAAATATTAATATAAAACACAAATTTAAAACATATTAAATATTAATCTAAAACATAAACATGCAAAATAAAAAATAGGACTACAATTTTAAAATAACTAATACTTCATTAATTTATAAAAATTACAACACTAATAAAAAAGGAAGAAAATATTCCTAATTAGGAGCTCGTATGACAAACCCCGACTGAACCCCACCGAGATCTACCGTGACCCCTCCAAAATATTAACTAGATCGGACCTAAAATAGGACCCCGATCGAATGTTGGATCGAACCAACTGGGGTCGAGGGCACTGCCCCCAACCCCGGCCAGCCTTGCGGCCGGCCATGCCACACGATTTGGGGTGCCAATTGTATAGCCAATTTATTGGCCAAATTGGGCGTGCTATTTTCCTTGCAATTGGCAGCCTATTTATAGGCAAATGGGATGGAAAATAGGTGACGTGGAGCACCCTGCTCCACGCAATTTTCCCTTTTTTTATTATTATTTTTTTTTGATTTTTTATATTAATAATTTTTTTTATTATAATAACACTAATAACACTAAAACTCGATCAAAAATGAGTGATTACAAAAACTATTATGGAGTTTCAGCAAGGCTTGGTGAAGACCTTTCCAAGCAAAGGAAGCTCGACGATTAGTCTCAGATTCAAGAATATGCCTAGAGGGATAGTATTTGGCCTTATAAATCTGAGCAAGCAGATTATTTGGTTCACAGATGAGACGCCATATTTGTTTGCCAAGCAAAGAAATGTTGAAAAGATGCAAGTCCCGAAAGCCAATGCCTTCAGCAGATTTAGGTTGACAAACAGTGTCCCATGGTATCATATGCCAACCTCGCTTTTTGTTTCTTCCTGGCCACCAGTAACGTCGTATGGACGTCGTCACGTCATCAATAATATTTTGTGGTAAAAGGTAACATGACATCACATATTGAGGTAGAGATTGGATAACAGCTTTGATGAAAACCTCTTGTCCACTAAATGAGAGGAGGTGTTTGTCCCAATGAGACATACGTGAGTTTACCTTATCACGTGTGAACCCAAGCGCTACAGTTTTATTTATCCCTATTAGGAGAGGTACGCCAAGGTAGATCCCAGGATCAGCCACTTCCTTAACTTGAAGGATAACGTTAATAGCTTGTTTATGCTCAATAGATGATCGTGGGTTAAAAAAGATGGTTGATTTTTCAAAATTGACAGTCTGCCCAAAAGATAGAGCATATTTTAGATGTTCTGCCTCGGTAGTATTGTTTCTAATGAAGACCATGCAATTATCTGCAAAAATAAGATGATTTACTTGGGGCCCATGTCGACTTGCACATAGTCCAGGGAGATGACCATTCTGTTGTTCAGCGCTTAGAAATACTGATAGACCTTGTGTGCAAAAGAGGAATAAAAAAGGTGAAATAGGGTCTCCCTGTCGTAGACCATGTTTGGGTTGGAAAACAGGTGAAAGAGCGTTATTCACTCTAACCGTGAAGGAAACGGTTGTAATACAACGCATGATAATAGAAACCCAATTTGTTTTAAAACCCATTCGAAGCATAACTTGCTGAAGGAAAGACCATTCCACTCAATCGAAAGCCTTTTCCATATCTAATTTAAGGGCTGCGCCTTGAAGAAGGTTTGAAACTCCTGTGTTGAGGGAGTGAATTAGTTCATGGGCAATTAGTATGTTATCAGTGATGTTTCTTCCTCTAACAAATGCAACTTGGTTATCACTGATACAACAAGGGATGATGGCTTTCATACGATTTACAAGCACTTTGGCAACAGTCTTATAAATGACCGTACAAAGACTAATGGGGCATAATTGTCTCATGGTATTTGGTTCATTGACTTTGGGTATTAAGACCAAAATTGTGCGATTAATTTCTGACATGTCTACTTTCCCAGAGAGAAGATCAAGACATAGATTAATTACGTCTTGTCCAACTGTATCCCAGTATAGTTGGAGAGTTTGGGCCTGATTTAGTCCAAGTGAACCATCCATTTTTTGGTTTGCAATCAAATAAATTATTTCGGGATAGACAATCCCTAAAATTATTAATTTGTGAGCGCGCACGACGACGACCATCTTGTTTTTCATTGTCGGATAGAATTTCATTTAAATTTCCACCTATTAGCCAAGGGAGATGCGATGAAGAATTTATATTCATTTTATTATTCCAAAATAAAACAAGACCAGAACAAGATGGGCTACTTTCAACCGGCAAGCAACAAACATATTTAGAGTAATACGAAGTCTTTCACAATGATACTTATTTAGACGAGTTTTAAAAAGAAATAAAACATCAGAATTTATCTTAGTGACAACTTGTTTCAAATCTTGAACTGCCTGGGCTTTACCAAGACCCTGGCAGTTCCAACATAGGATTATCATTTTCCTCGTCGGGGTTGAACGTCAACCATCGTCGGAGAGTTCTTTCCGCTGCTCATCCCAACTTTATAAATGAAGCACAATTGTGAGTAGATGCCAAAGAAAATTAAATCCAATCCAATTTTCCTCGGGGATAATTTCATAATGTAAGTAGTTAATTTAGAAAGAAATTTGGGGCAAAGGAAGATAGAAAGGAAATTAGAAACAAGATGAAAAG
>JAGYYJ010000730.1:0-32384 GCA_019671005.1 Hibiscus mutabilis | reverse complement strand
ATGTATTAAATTATATCATATCAAATTTTATCGGTTAAGTTTTAGTTTAACTGATACTATTGTTGTTGCAGTAATATAAATATTATTAATTTGATGTTTAAGAGGGTAATATTTTTATTTCAATTAATTCGTGAAGTAGAGAATTATGGATAGTTTAGAAAATGTATTTAAAAATTATATCAAATTTGAGACATACGATATTTTTGAGTTTTTTTTTAAACATATTTACTCAAAATTGTAGGGGGGGGATTTACAATTATAATGCATTTAGAACAACATTGGCTTATTTAATTTGAAGGGTTAACATGTTAATTTTTTATATGCTTGTATCAGCTTAATATATATATATATATATTCCAACACGTCATTAATTTTATTTAAGAAATAAACGTTGGTTTGTACCAATAAACTGTCCTTTTTATACTAGTGGAAGACAAAGTAGGTTCGTCCATTTTTATAATACGAGATGTGCCCCTTGGTTACAACATAGAGGAAGCAACTTAAGTATTATATAATATAAGTTATCAATTCCCTTTTCAATTAGGATACATAACAAAATTACAAGTTTTTTTTTTTGGATAAGAAAAAAATGAAGGTTTTTTCGATATCGAATTCAGAACTTAATATCAATTAGGATTAAAGTAATATTTGTTATTTGTATACTTGAAGACTTAATTATATTTAACTTATGTAAAAGAATTTAAGATGCACTTAATTCATCGAAAATTCAAAATCAGAGATTTATATTTTTCAAATTGGATCAGTTCGAGTTTTAAAACTTTCATTTCATTTCATATATGGATATCTTGAATTCAAGTTGATTTAGGATTATAGATAATTATGAATTTGAATTATTCTCGAGTTTAGACAATTGATTTTGTTATATCAAATCGGGTCGGTTTAGGTTAAAACCGACGAGTCTAATTGAATTTATCTATAATGGTATATCGTCATACTATGGTTTTTAATTATAGATAAATTTATATACTATCAGTGTATCGGATACAAATATGGTAAAAGAGGACAAAAATGCTTTTGTATGCAGTTGACAATAAATATAAAAACCATTGAATTTCTCGAACCCTAAAATTTATTACAAACATGATAGGACCTACCAACCCATTTCCTTTCCATCTTCCCCCCTCTTAACTTCTCACCTCTTCCATAAATACCATTGTTTCAACTCCTTCTGCTCCAATATTTATTATCCAACCCTATACCAAACCACTTCCGAACCACCAGAGTAGGAGGAAAATGAAGCTGCCTGCTCTATTCAAGCCCAAAGAACCTACCTCCAAACCACCGTGGCAATGGCCTTCATGCAAGCACCCCAAAACCCTTTCCTTCCGTGCAGGAGACGACGTCTTCAAGACCGTCAACTCCATGTTCTTCGACCGCAACGACGGCAGAGGAGGCGGTGTCGAGACGCCCGAGTCATGGTTCACGAACTCTTCCGAATCTGCAAGCTTCTCCACCGAGTCGGATCACGGGGGCGAGTCGTTGGAGGTGGTGGTCCGCGGAGCTCGATCCGAGAGGCTGTTCTTCGAGCCAGGCGGTGACACGAGCTCGATCCTCGAGGAGGCTAAAGCAAGCGGAGCAGCATCGTTTCCGTTCGGGGAAAGCGTGGTTGTGGCGATGGAATCCGACGACCCGTACGTCGATTTCCGGCGGTCGATGGAGGAGATGGTGGAGACGCATGGGATGAAAGACTGGGAGCGGCTGGAAGAGCTGCTGGGATGGTATTTGAAGGTGAATGGGAAGAACAACCATGGGTTTATAATCAGTGCTTTCATTGATCTGCTTTTAGCTATTACTTCTTCTTCTTCCTCTGATTCCACCCCTTATTCCTCTGCTGTTTCTTCTTTCTCTTCACCATCTCCTTTATGTTCATCTTAAGTAGATTTCCATGAGCTTGACGAAGAAGATCAAAACATTGTTTTGCCTTAGAATCTTCGGTCTTCGGCTGTGTTTAACTTGGCCTACTAATCTGGTCTTAGAATATGTTTTTGATTGTACAGTGTTTATTATGATTACGGATGGAATGGATGTTATTATAATTAATTATAGATAAATTTTTGAAAATAGAAGCAAATTAAAATCTCATATTTATTCTTTCAAAAAAATCTCATATTTATTTAATTTAATAAGAGTTTTTTAACGAAACACATGATAATAATTTTTCTTTTATAAAAAAAAAAATCTCATGTTTATTCATGTGCATGGACATAATGTTTCTTTTTCTCAGTTTTGTTGCCTGTTCCTGTATTTAAGTAAAAAAAATATAAGATTTAATCATGTATTTTGAAAAGGTTAAGTTCTCAATTTTTAAGTTAAAAATCTTAATCAACCGATGACGTTGTTAGCATTTTTTTATTGAAATTTACCATCAATATACCTATGCAATCATACCAGTTTTAAGAGTAAATTATTATGAACTCATTAAACATAACTTATAGTGATTTTTAAAGTTTTAAATTATGAGAGAATAATTAAATGAATAAGAGAAAATCACTTTAGAGATATGTAATAACTTTTAGGATTTTTGTAACAGTAGTCGTTCGTTCATTAATTTCTGATAACTTAAGGTTGGGGTTATCGGTTGTTGAGGGTCGATGAAGGAAGGGGTGAATGATGGTAGTTGAATCGACGATCGAATGAGAGGAATTTTGGGTTTAGTAATTTAGGTTAGAGATCAGTGCCTTTTGAAGAAATTAAAGGTTTTAAGAGGTATTTCTTATGAAATTAAAGATTTTTTTATATTTTTAAATGAAAATTAAAAAAATAACATAAATAGACTATGTGTCACGTTCTTATTTGATAACATAAAACTTTTAATGCTTGTCAAGAAAAAAAATCTTAAATGAAACATTGGGGACATACTTGGATTGAAAAAATACTTTAGAAATATATATGAATAAAATATAATCTGAACACTTATTTTATGGTTAAACCTTTATCAAAATTCAAATTATATTTGATTAAAATTATTATTTTTCTATTTGGTAGAAACTCTTGATTTGTGTATAATAACATTTTAAATTTTTTTAATTTAAATGGTAGTCAAATAAACTTTTATCTCCCTCGATTTTCATATTTGATCAAAATCTATTAATAATTTCAATTAAAAAAATCATTTATAATTTAAAAATCCAGCTTATGGTTTTTTTTTTAAAAAAAGAAGAAACTACTAATAATTTCTATTCAAAAAATCTATTTATAATTTAGAAATTCAGCTTATGGAAAAGGCTTAATAGTAAAAAATGTGCTTAAGCTATACTTTTTCAGTTTGGTGCCTAACATTTATTTCGGGCCACTTTAGTGCCTAATGTTTTATTTCGTAACTCAAATTAAGTTTTTCTGTTAACTGCCATTAAAAAATTTTTGTTATCCAATTATAACATGACACATGGCTTGTTTTATTTATTTATTTAATTTTTGAATTTTTTAAAAATATAAACTTCTTAAAAACTCAAAATTTTAATTTCTTTCAATCAAACCCTCAAATCACGTCTTCCTCACAGTCTGACATTCCCACAGGTCGGCGGTTCACTATTCACACCTAAGCGTCAGGTACTTCACCGTTTAGCATTGTACACTCTAGCCGTCGGTTAAAAGCTCAATCAGTCTATTTTTTCTTTATTTTTGGATGTTCGTCAACAAAACAATCGACGGTTCACTCGTCGATTTTCGACAACGAGATGATGAGACTTTCAGTAGTGGGGGGCCGACGAAGATATGGGTGGTCGATGATGGTTGAATCGGTGGTAGGAGTAGAGAAATTTAGAGATTGGGGTTTAGGTTTGGGGTTTAAAGAAATTAAAGATTTGTTGTTTCTTATAAAATTAAAGATTTTTTATTTTATAAAAATAAATAAAATATCATAATACGCCATGTGTTATGTTTTAAAAAAATTATTAGTTGGCCACATTTTTTAGTATTTAAGTCTTTTTAATAAAAATGAAGCTACGAGATAGTAGGCCCCGTTCAGTTTGTCCAACTTTGGACAAAGTGAATAACTGTTCGAAATCGGCTAAGTTGATCCAGCGATGAGGCCATTGAGGCTTCACACACCTGTCTCAGCCACGCCTCTTGCTTTTGGGCAGAGAACAGGCCTCGCCGATTTGAAGATTACCGGGTCTGTCTGTCTGTGCATCTCTGAAGGTTCTTAAGGTTTGGGCCCGGGATTTCCTGTGTCAGACTGCGCAAATTACACAATCCGTGTTACCTATTCACTTCATCCAGTAGTTGTTGCTTTTCCATGTCATAACCCTTCTTTTATAAACACCTTATAATTCATGTATATGGACGATGTGGGATAAGGGATTAGCATAAAAAAGCTATCACGTGCTCAATCATTCAATTTCCAACTCAAAGAGAGAGATCGAGTCGACGTCTGTGCCGGAAAGGTAATTTCAAAAACATCACTTTCCCTTTCTTTGTTTATACAAAGATTTGCAAATTTATGATCATCAAATGAAGTAAAACTTTATTTTTGATAAACTCTCACACATGTTTTATTCTTATTTTCAAATAAATTCTTGAATCTTGCGGATTAATAATCAAACAGATCCTAACCTTTCAGGTTGTCGTTTCTTTAATTCTATATTCAACCAAATGCTAGCAGAAATATGAAGTCTTGAGACAACCTAACGCCTTCATCCATCATTTTGAAGCGGCAACACTCCTCCTTCACATACATACGGGTAAGAATCATGGAGAAAGTCAGAAAGAGATTTTGGTAATGTATCAAGTGTTTTTACATGGTCTTGAAATCGATAAAATTACATGTTATAACATGAATGGACAAACGAGCTCCTCCAAATCATGAGTTTCAGACATACTTTCATAGCAACGGTATGGACGGGAAGGATGTCCTTAAACAGACCTCTTTGAATCATAAAATTAACATTGTCCAGTTCAGATCAAACCTTAAACATCAACAACCAAGAATACAGAAGGATACGAATGTTCTTTCAGCTACAATCTTATTCCACATCATACAGGCAGTAATGATATCAAAAGATGCGCCCCTGCCCCCCTTCAAGTTAGTTAACCATATGTTCCACCAAGCATGTTTGAGTATTGTGGATTATTTATAAACATATGGTTCGACTAGCTCCCTCGGTAAGTTGAGAAGGAGAATGGTGAAAGCAGCAGAGGGACGTGAAAGTGCTCCAATGTCTGAGTCTCTTTGATTTCAAACACAATCGAGCCATAAGGGAAAAAGCCTCCAGGGTTGTACTTACCGGTGTGAAAACTTATTCGGTATACTCCGGGGCTGAGAGCGTCTACCATGCTCATTAACTGACCACTCCGACCATCTCTGTCGGTAGTTGAAGATCCTTCAAGTACCCATCTACCCACATCAGTCTCACCAAATGATGGACGAGGTTGACTGCCTTTCCACATTTCCAGACGTACTTCAACACCAGCAGCTGGAGATCCCTTAGAAACATCTAATACATGAGTGGTAATTGGTGGTCGTGTTCGAGCTTGGACTTGAGGTGCTTTTGCAGGAAACCCTTCTAAAGTGGCAGTTAAATGCTGTCCAATTACGCTCACACGTTCTTCTAGTTTTAAATAACGAAGAAAAAAGCATATGAATGGTGACCTAAATCCAAACAATTGCAAAGCATGCTTTGAACAAAATGAAGATGAAAACAGTTAAAAAAATAAGTATCCAACTTTTTAACACAATTATAAGTAACCCTTTTGTTCTAGAATTGTTTTTCTGAAAAGATTAACCATTCATCTTGTAATCAGACATGTGTTACCATTCATTGGTAGGAAGGAATTCACTCTTGTATGGTCAGAACTTGTGGTACTTCTATATCATTTCATCTAGGATGCTTTATTTTAAGCACATGTAAGGTCATCAGTGGATAGAAAAAACTACACTAGCAACATCACTTGCCATGAGAATGTTGCATTGAGGAAGCTTTTATTTTGCCTAAGAATATGGTTGTCGTATGCTTTTGGTAGTCTGACTCAAGAATGGCAGTTAAAAAGGTTCTTAAACAGTTAAAAGACAATGATCCATATGGAGCTATTACTCATCGTTGTCAACACAGTTAGTGTAAGGATGGAATTGTGATCTTCAACATATTTACATAGATGTGGTATTGGTAGGCATAGAGCTTATGTCCCTTAGTGGATATTCCTACTCATATACCCCAAAAAATAATGCAAGTGTTGATTATCTTTGCATGAACAAAGAAATGGAAAGTAATGTTTTGAAGAAAAAGTGTGAAAAAAATGACAGAAAGGGAAGTGAACATTACTTTCAGCTTTACTAGCTACTGCCGATGAATACTGGCTGCTTGCTGAATCAGCTTTCATTTGAGTTGAGAAAAGCTTTCTAAGGCGTAACTCTTTTATTTTCATTTGCTCCTGAGATGCTATCTCAAGCTCAATTATGGGCCTGTTTGAGTATCGGTTCTGCAAGAGCAAATTTTAGAATAATTCATATCAACTTCTGAAAGGCCTCAGAATACTTGACTGGCCAGTTAAGGCATATTTAAAATGATGAAGATAGGCATAAGGTGGCCTACAGAAATTAGATACAAATACAATAACTTTAAAAGATAGAGGTTGTACAAGAACATGTTCTCAATCAAGTGATATGCTCAGGTAATTCATTGTTCTATTACCAAAAAAAGAAGAAGCACAAGGCCAGGTTAAAGGGGCCAGAAATAATTTCACCATTACCATAAAATTCATGCATTTAACAACTTCTCTGCAAGTAATGAACTACCCTAGGACAATTACTCAATTAAAAGGTTGCAATTTCCAAGCCAACAATCAAAGTCATTTTTTTTAATCCCAAACTCCTTTGTAAAGGTGTCATTTGAAGAAAGCATAAGTTTCAGATTATGACAACTGCGAAAGCAATATTAGTGAAGCTTTACCTTCAATTCACCAATTATCTCAGCCGCACTCCTCCCAGCGGCACATATTAGAAATACATGTCCAAATTTTTGCCTATATCGAGCATTCCAGTCAGATAATTCCTGTAAGGCCAAGGTGACCATTCCTTACATGAATAACTAAATATATAATTGTTAATGCTGCATGGTTAACTATGCACTGTGGGAGGGTGCAGTTTGGTAGCTTGGCTATCATGTTTATTGAGAGCCATGTTTTCTGTGCCTAAACATATTTTAGTTGTTCAAGTGAAGCATAAGTCCAACCTGTAACCCAGCATCAGTGGCAGTTGCTAAAGCAGTTGATTGTTCTCCCTTACTCCACCTGTATTATAATTAGGGAATAATTTCAACTAATAAAAAAACTAAAAAAATCATACTTTTAAGAGAGGAGAATTTCAAATAATACTTATAATTGGGCAGGGGATTGCGATTAAAAGGATTCTAAACTGTTCCACTATCTTACTAGCAAGTGTTGAAGGGTTTTAAAATGAAACTAGAACTTGTTTTGTAACTTTTGTTTCACTGCTATAGCATAACTAAATATATGTTGGGATGGGGCAGGATGTTGTCAAAAGTAGGGAAAGGAAACACTACAAGGCAAATTGAAAATCCAATTACAAAGAAAACCTAAAATGTTTGGTCAAGATAAAGGAAAAAAAGTAAGATCAACTTGGGTTAGCAGGTGGTGATGATTCATAGCAGAAGCAAATAGTATATAGAATGTAAGATCAAGATAAAAGTAAAATCCTTAGCTAATAGCCATGACCAAAAAGGAATAAACACTAACTGAGCACCGGTGGTATGAGAAGAAGGGGAATCTCCAATCTGAGGATGAGCTGCAAATGCTTCCAGCCAACCAATAACATCAACCTTCACCCGTCAAATTAATATAGTTATTATGATTATTGTTTAGCAGAAACTGAATAATAATAATGGTATAAGGATATCATATATTTAAACCAAAAAGGACAAGAAAGAATTGACCTTGTTGAACCAGATATCCTTGGCTGTAGAGAGAGCATGATCCAATGAAGGAAATGGAGATGCCATAGCCATTTGCTTAGCGAATTGGGTGCTACCGCAGCACGCCAGCACTTCCTTCTCATCCACCTTTATCTCCACCATTGCTATTCTCTTTCTTCTCTTCTGCTTAGTGCTAACTGTAACTATACTGGTCAGTTTAGATTTTAGAATGTATGGTCATCGAAAGAAGATCCCTCGGGATTTAAATCCTCATTGGATGGAATAATAAGAGCTAAGAGTCAAAATATTTGGATGAATTTTAAGTCCATCCTCTTACCCTACACTTATATATTTATAATCCACCTTAAAATATACTCATTCACTGGTATCCTACGGGAGAAAGGAAAAAATAACATGTTTTCTAACTATTATAATCCAGGTTCTACAAATGAAGGGTAAGCACTCTTTCAACTACAAATTAATTCTTCAACATGATCAGGAGCGTCTTCATTTATAATGCTCTAATAGTACCGTTGATTATCAAAAGCATATAAAATCTACAGCATACAATAGTTTAGGGCTTTAAGTTGCTTGCGCCTTCATTGTATCGAAAACTAGATTTTGGCAAGTCAAATTGGCTTTTAAGTTGGTTAAAGACTACCTTCACAATGCAGCTTGTGGTTGTACAGTAAAACAAATTCAAATCTGTTTGAAGGATGAAGTAGTCCTATAATCAGCAATTCAAAACTATGAATAACAATAATTTCTTATAAGAATCAAAATCATCAGAAAAGTCCAAGTCCAACACGTTTCCCAGCAATTCAATGGAAAGTCGAGCCAAGCACCCATAGTGGCTATCGTGAAACAATGAATCTATCGAACCAGGAAAGTAAACCCAAACCGAGAGAAACATTAATCACATTCCAATTTCAACAAGAAAGCATAATCATTGAAAGATAGAGAGGAATCGGTCATTCTACCCTATTAAAGTTTAATTCAATTTCCTTGTACAGAAAAGAAGAACAATACATTAAATCAGATTGAAAATGAGATGATTAGTTATTACCCAGATTTTTATGATGAGAGGAGAAATTACCTTTCCTGCACAGATCTCGAATCGGTCTCACTCACTTTCTATTTGAGTTGGAAATGGAACGATTTAGTGTCTAATAGCTTTTTTATGCAAACCCAGGATTCAACAAATTTTGATTGATCTGTTGTTAGCGATGGTTAATGGGTTAATTTGGTTATTTTGTTTGGTCTAATCCTATTTTCACTCCCTGTATTCTTTAGATATTTAAAATGTAGTCCCTTAACTTATAAATTTGAAAAATCTGAAGATTACAGGACTGAGACCAAACAAAAAGAACCAAATCCACTAACCACCGTAACCACAGATACAACAAGACGGACCAAATTGCACCAAACTGAATGCGGTGTGAATGAGACGTCTGGTTATTGTGACTTCGTGTTCGTTATCGGTAGTACTGTGTTCGAGACGGATAAACTGAGTTCGGAACATGTTAAGCGTTGTAATAGAATGGGTTCCGTTTGGGTTCCTCCTACTGAGTTTCATGTGTCCGCGTTTGTGCAAAGCGGTCTTGATCGATCTAAAGTTGTGAAAGCTGTGCAGCCTAGTGGTGTGAGGTTCTTTGATCCCTCGATGTATGTGCTGCTTGATATTGCTGCCAATATGAATCTGGGAGTTTAGGAAAGAATGGGACGTGTTGCTCGAAGTGTACCAGTGACGGATCTAGAATCTCAAAAATTGGTCCAAAATTTTTACGCACTTTTTTTTCTTTGTAAATGAGTATGTAAAATAAAATTTTATTTACAAATTAAACTATATTTTTAAGTTTTTCCCAAAAAATGGGATGCATATGCTCCCCATGGAGGCATATGCATCCGCCATTGAAGTGTACTCAAAAGGAATTCGACAAGAACATTAACTAATCCTTATCATTCTAGTAGTGATTTTGACAACAAGATTGTCAAGTTGTGGAAGATTTTGGTATCGAAAAGTCGGTTAACGGGTGTGTTCGTGTGTATGTCATTGATACTCAAATTGCTCAAACCGATTTGCACCGACTATACAAGGCCGATGATGCGTTTGTTCTTCCATCAAGAGGAGAAGGCTTGTTGTTGAAGCCATGGGCCATGGCAATGACGTTGTCGGTAATAACAACTAATTGATCAGGGACTACTACATATTTGACAGCAGAAAATAGCTATCCATTGCAGGTGGTACGAATGAGTGAAGCAACGGAAACACCATTCAAAGGTCATTTGTGGGTTGAATCATAGGTTACTGAGCTTCGAGTTCTTACGAGGCATGTGATCAATAATGCAGAGGCTTTTCTCAGAAGATTGTTGCAGAGATTATCATTAGTCATATACAAAACATGAAAAATAACAAGATATTTTATGATATGTAACAGATGAATTTATACCTTGTGCAATTAGACTATAAAATTACAACTTTTATTACGTTGTTTATCTTGTTCGGTGAAACTTGACAATTCATTAATGAAACCCATTGATGTTTTAATTTGTCATGTTTCAATTATTCCTATGTTTTCCGGTGATATTATTCCCATGTGCTCTTATCCCATATCGGCCACAAAAGAGTACCTTCGGTGTGTATAATAGAAGGGTTTGGACGTAAAAGACAACAACTACGGGATGAAGTGAAAGGGTCACACGACTTGTGCCATCTGCTGCAGAGATGCAGCCTCGAAAACGAGAAGTCTCCATTTCGGGTAGGGTCTGTGTTTTGCCCAAAAAGCAGAGACTGGGCAAGGACAGGTGTGGAGCCTCTATGACCTTATCGTTGGAGCAACTTGGCCAAATTTACACAGTTATTCACTTGGTCCCAACCTGGACTAACTGAACGGGGCTTACTATTCGTAGTTTCTTTTTCCGAACTTATTTTTAGCAAATTGAAAATATAATCTAAAATAATAAACGAAAACTTTTTGATACACATATGGACAAGTCTTAGTTTTTTTAGTGGGTTAATGTTTAAAATTTAGGGTATAGAGTTGTTTATTAAATTAAAAATATAATCTAAAATAATAAAAGAAAAAATATTAGATACACATGTTATGTAAACACAAGCCTTTTAGATTTAGGTATTATGAATTTAGTTTATAGTTTATAATTTAGTAGTTTAGGTTTTAGAGTATGTGATTTAGAGTTTATGATTTAATTTTTTAGGACTTAGAGTTAGAAACTTATGATTTAAATTTGATAATATAAATATACAAATTTGTGTAAATGTGTGTCAAAAAATTATCCAATAATTAATTAAAAATAAAACGGCGATAGTGAACGTGTATATACATAATAAAAACATTTAAGTTCATCACATTTAATATGTGTGAGTCAAATAAAAATTCAATTGATATTTTTATAATTAATATAACAATTCATATACTATTTTAATAAAATAATTGGGTTCGTGAAATTACTCTTTTAATCTTTAAATTGCGAGTCGGGATAGCTTTAAGTTAAAAGACAAATATGCTATTATTGGTGTAGAAATTTAGAAGAATAATGATTAAAAAGTACAGTCGATAATAAAAATTAAAATTAAAAAAAATCCTGATTCAATCCCAAACATCTTCTTTTTGGTAGGTAATTTATAAAGTGTCGACTTTAGTATTAATCGTCGGTCCTACATTTTTATCTTCAATTTTCATTCATCTTTTTTCCTTACTTTTCTTCCTTCACTTTCACCTCGCAAATTCACTTTTTTCACCGCTCATTTTTTTGAACGATAGAATAAAGGTGGATCCAGATTTATTTTAAAGGGGGACACAATTCAAAATATATTTGAGGGCGGGTATAAATTATAAAAATTTTAAAATTTGATGGTAAATACAAGTCATAAAATATGACTATTTCATAAAAAATATAAAAAATGAAGTTAAATGTATAAATTTTTAAAAGTTTAGAATTGACACGGATTTATCCAATCGTACATGTAGATCTACCATTAGAAGAGAATTATCATGTTTTATTATTATCCTAGGGTTTAGTCATTAACTCCTCCATGATAAATATTTTCTTGAGTTAAAAGAGGATCTCATATTTGGGGTTGCTGAATTTTTTAGATTCTAGTCAACTTGATTTTAACAATGTATAATAGGATGAAATTAACAATTTTTAAAGTTTTTTACATGTTCTTACGGAAGAATAAGGTCATTATGGTCAGATCAAACGCATTAATTCGCTAGATCCGATCTAATGACTGATACCCAATAATGTAACTTGTACATACGACGTTTACATTCTTACAATAATTTGTTCTTACACTCAAACTTTTTTATAAACTCAAATTTCAATCAAACACTCCTAATATTTATATTTAGGGTAAATTACATAAATGGTATCTGAATTTTGTTTAAAAATTTAAAACAATAACTAAACTTTTAAAAATTATAAAATAGCAATTGAATTTTATGTTTTGTTACAAAACGGTCATTGACCTTTAACGGACATTAAGTGGGTAACGTTGTAATTACAAAAATTTAAATAAGAAGATATTTAGTTCTCTATATATAGATTCAATCGATTTAGTCCTATTTCAAATAAAAAAAAAAAAACTTAAGCTGTAGGCCATCATTATTGACACCATGTTTACCGGAACAAAGGAATCCATTCCCGAATTCTCTCCCTCTAATCGAATTCCCACGTATTTTCTCCCTCCAAATAAAACCATCTTCAAGGACCAGCTCAGAATTTGCTACCTTCCATGGCCACTCCGCCAACCCTGAAATCACCCAAATACCCAAAAAGAAATTTCATCATATTTTAAAACTTAAAAGAAAAGGAAAACGAAAATAAGGAAGTTACCAGTGGCAACACTGTCAAAGGATGGAGGGTAAAGTTCAATGAAGGAACAATGAGCAGTTCGATGGTGGAGGATGATGGTGATTGGTGAAGGGGATAATGATGGTGAATAGGGAAGGGACTAAATTGAAGTAGTTTTAAAATATCAAGGGTTAATTTTTTAGAATTAGGACTAAAGTATAACAATGTATAAAATTTGAGGGTTAAATTTTTATTACTATGTCAATTTTATTAACTGCCACATCATCACCTTTAACGGTAGCTAACACAAAGTTATTATTTTTAATAAAATAAAAAGTTTAATTGTCATTTTATAATCGTTGAAAATTTAGTTATCGTTTTAAATTTTTAAATAAAGTTCAATTACCATTTATATAATTTACCCATATATTTTTTCCTAAAAAAATTGACGGTAGAAGAGTCCAAAATTAATCATCAATTTATTTATTTATTTACTTATGTTCACAGGTCACATTATTTATATAAACCACTTGTTTTCTATTCCTCTCTTTTCTAACTTTTTGTTTTGTTTTCTCGTTTGATTTTTGTGGAATCCAGATCATCATACAACCTGCAAACCAAACATGTGGGGATAGATAGTACAGTCAAATAATGTGTCTAAAATGTGCCAATTAAGGAAGGTTTAATTTACATCCGTCTAGAATCTACGCTATTCAATTGATTCGATAAATTAGACTCGATTCGAATTTAGATTTATAAATAATAATTTTTTATTCACTTTGATTAAGCTTTAAGTCAATACAAAAACTAATATTGTTATAGAAATTAATTATGAAATAACATCCTCATGGTAAAAAAATGTTATCAATTATTGATTTTAAAATAGTAAAATAAATTATTGAATAAATGGGAACAAAATTTTTCTAGATCTTAACCACCCGACCACGAACACTTTTAGATCACTTACATTCGTAAAACAAATGTTATGTTTATTAAATGAGCTATGAAATTATTCAAGTATAAACCATGTACAAAATATTATTTCCTTAAGTTAAAAAAATACTCTTTTTTTACAAAATGTATATATTCTTAATAGTTTTAACAGAATATAAAAATCGTAAAATTTTAACTTAACAAGTGGTCTCAGTTAAGGGTGTAACTTGGCTAGTAAGAATTCGAGTCGAGTTCGAGCTTGATTCGAGCCTGAGTGTGTTGAGCTCAACTCCGCTCGTTAAGAACTCGAGTCGAGTGTTGACCGAGTCAGAGTCGAGTAGCTTGCGATCTGTCTCATTTCATTTACAACTATAATAATAATAATAATAATAATAATAATAATAATAATTTTAATAAAATTGCATGATTTCATTATAGATAGAATCATACAAAATAAATATTTCTATATGCCTCATTAAAAATCCTTTTATCCTACTCGGAGAAAAAGAGTATACATGAAAATATTTCATTATATTTTTGAGCACGAGCTTTTCGAGTCGGATATCACGTAGCTCGGCTCGTTAAGAACTCGATATGAGTCCAATCAAGTAGAGTGTTGACCAAACTTTGACCGAGTCGAGCTCGAATAACTTGTGATCTGTCTCATCTCATTTACAAGCCTAGTCCTAATAAAAAAGATGATCATGTCATCCTAAAAAAATTAGATTTAAAAATATACATAAATAAATATTATCTTATAATCAACTTAAAATTATTAAAAAAACATAAAATGTATTATATATATTAAAACAAAATATTTTATTGTAAAATAAGTATTATTTGTAATCATAGGCGTGTCTCTAATATATATATATATATATCCTCGGAGTTCCCAACCATGGCAACAACGCTTTGTATTTGGATTTTGATAAAAAAAAAAAGCTTTGTATTTGGATTAGTTCTAAACCATGGCCGAGTCATCCGAGTTCACCAACTCAATGCTAGAGCAGCTCCCCATGGAAAGCTTTTGGGACATTCCGTTGTATCAATGGGAAGGGTTCTGGTACAGATCTTATCACCTCCAAGCAACAATGGCGCTCCGTTCACGGTTCTCAGCCCGAGACGACGACATCATCTTAGCATCCCCCATGAAAACCGGCACCACATGGCTCAAAGCCCTTTGTTTCTCCATCGTCAACGCCGCTCGCCGGAACAAACCCGCCTCCGCCGACGAACACAACGAAACGTTGGCCAAGATAGAGGAAGAGGACCCCCGCCACCGTGACCCGCTTGTCGAAAACCACCCCGCCGTCTACGTCCAAACCTTGGAAGTCCAAGTTTTCACCTCAAACCCGCCGCCGGACGTAGCCGTGATGAAATCCCCCAGGCTATTCCACACTCACCTGCCTTACACGGCTCTACCAGACTCCATCAAAACCACCGACTGCAAGCTCGTTTACATCGCGAGAAATCCTAAAGACACGCTCGTTTCGATGTGGCATTTCTTCAACAAGCTGAGAACGCCGCAACAAGGGCCGTACCCATTGGAGAAAGCATTCGAGTTATTCTCCAATGGCGTCTCACATTTCGGGCCGTTCTTCGACCATATTCTACAGTACTGGAACCAGAGCTTGAAAGCCCCAAACAAGGTACTGTTTCTAAAGTACGAAGACCTTAAAAGAGACCCCATCGGAGAGGTAAAGAAGCTAGCTTCGTTCATCGGAAAACCATTGGCCGACGATAAAGAGGTCGAAGATGTGATATGGCGGTGCAGCTTGGAGAGGTTGAAGAACTTGGAGGTGAACAAAACTGGCGTCGATCCTTGGGTCGGGATGCAGAACAGTGCTTTTTTCAGGACTGGGATCGTCGGGGACTGGAAGAACACGTTGAGTGACGAGATGAGTGAGCGTTTGGATCAAATCAGTGAGTCGAAATTGAAAGGATCTGAGCTTCGCTTTGAGATTTGAGCTCTCAGTTGTAGCATTAGATTGCGATAGCGATATTACAGATCTAGTTACGATTTCTCGTGATTTCTTTTTTTATAAAAATAGCAATGTTTCTAAAAAGTGTACGTGTGATTGTGATGGAACGGTATTTTATGTTTCTTTCATTAGGTTGTATACAACCGTAATTTAATATTATGTTCTCCTCTCCTCTCTTTTCTTTTTTATTTATTTTTGGGTTGGATTCTGCAATTTAATATAATTGATAATGAGAATTCATTGAGTAATTCTAATGGAAAATATAACGATATTCATCTTAGGATATAGCTGCAAACGAACTGAATATTCAGCGAGAAATTCGTTTATTTATTAAACGAATAAATATGTACAAGATTTTATGTTTGTTTAATTAAAGGAAAAAACAAGAACAAAGGGTTTGTTCATTCATTTACGTTCGTGAACGTTCAATAATAGGTTCGTTTATGTTCATTTAAATTTATTAATATATGTCCATTCATATTTATTATTTTTTCATAACAAAAGTGATATATTTAAAAAATTAAGAACATATATTAAAAATATGAAATAAAAGGAAAAAATAAGCAATACCCAATGTACGAGACTTCATACTTCTTAATAAAAAATCAAGTAATACTCGATGTTCGTCTATTATTTTAACGAATGAACACGAACAAAAAATTATGTTTGTTTAGTTGTTCGTGTTCGTTCATTTGTTCGGTTAAAATTAAATGAGCGAACATGAACATTACTCTCGTTCATGTTTGTTCGATTCGTTTACATGCCTATCTTAGAAGATTCTTGCTCAAGCAACTTTTATCTTTAAAGTGTGTTTTTTTCAAAGGGCTAAAAAAAGTATAAACATATATTACATTGTAATAACCTTACTTAATATAAACATATATTATATTGTAATAATCTTACGTAAGACTATTAAAAAGTAATAATAAATAAAATTTTACAATATACCCATATTTAGGTAGATTAAAAAAATCGCACCAATTAGATACATGAGCACGAAGTTATGTCGTTTCAAAGTTTTACACTATACTCATAGTACCAGTATACTTAATATAATTCTTGTATTAGTCTCATCGTTACATTTTTTTATGTTAGTCCCTAAAATACAAAGAAAATATTTTAAGATTAGAAAAAACACATTGTTTAAGTAAAAAAAAAGTAAACAAACGTTTTGGCTCGAGTATTTTGTAAAATTTCAGTTGTCTCTCAATTTTAAATCATTTTTTTATTCAAAAAAAAAGTTGTTCAAAATCGTCGTCAGCTGTTAGTAACTACCCCTTCCCATAAAAATCGTTGCCACTCGCCAGTTGAAGGCGAACCCCCTCCAGTATTATAGAAAATGACTATTTCTCTAAATAATTTTTGGTGGACCATTTTTTAAATAATAACATTTTCTCCTAAATAAACATGCTACTTGCCATTTAAAAGAACATTTAAAATAATGTTCACGTGAGAAATTAATTAATTTTAATTTTTTGAAATTTTAGTAATTCCAATTTTATAATATTTCGAGTATAATTTTGAATCAATTAAAAACATATAATTATTTATTCGAGTATGCTAAGCCCAATTTATAAAGATAGTATTCTAAATTGTGATAAAATTTTCGATTTTCTAAACTTTGTGTGCATGATAATTACTATTTACATCGGCGAGTTCTATCGTATAAAAGGTTATAAAAATATATAGATCAAATTACATGTTTTATTGAGACGAGTGAAATTAATGGTAAAAAGATAGTTTAATCGGGGCAAAGTAATTGAAACCAAATAGTGAAGGAATGATTAGGGCACTTGAAATTGATTTAATCAATTAATTATATAAAGTTTGATTTTTGAGGTTGATTATAGTACATTTGGTTGAGTTAATGCAATAAATAAATTGATGTACTAAATTATACATATTATTTAAAAATATATAATATTTATATTTAACATAAATTATAATCTCAACCCAATTACCCCTTTATTATATACATAAGTTAACTCATATTTCTTTTAATTTAATAGATAAAATTAACTGATTTTAAATTGATTCGATTAGGTCAATCATAAACATAATATATTTGAACTAACCTACCTAGTACTCTCCTAACTAACGCTAATCATTTGTAAGCGTTGAGAGGTTTCAATCTCATGTATATTATATTATACTATATTATACTTACTTTAGGCTTAGTTATGCAAAAATATATTATAAATCTTAATTATATTATATGATTTATTAACCGTAAAATGACGACACTTGTAATAGGATTTAGAGCTCAAATTTAGAGTGAAAGAAATAAATAGGATAGTTTTAGGGTAAGACACCCTTACAACCAGGTTAAAATTAAGTGATTATATGCAAATTTTTACTCAATTAATAAAAATATATATATAATTATATAAATTCTTACCTAAATGGTAAAAATTTCAATTATATTAATTGAAGATAAGATTTATATAAATTCTTACCTAATTTTTATTAAAATTTATGTTAACAATATTTTAACCACATTTTAGACTTTCCCAAAGAGATGCAATGGAATCATTTCCCACTAATCCCACCCAGCAAAAGGGTCAAATCTTTTTGTCTTTGTCCCTCTTCTCTTTATATTTTTAATCATTATTATATATATGCACTATTAATTTATTTTTATACTTTTTGTTATTTTATTATACATAATAAATATATTATAATTGTTATACCCGCCACCTTTTTGTAAAGGAGGTGAAGATCGAGACCTAAATAAAATCGAGAAAGTTTCTCGTCCAAATCCAACGTCTCTCGCTCGAGCTATAGACAATAATATATTTTAATCAACATTTAGTTTTTATTTAATATGAATTTATTTTTAAACAGTCTTAAATATTTATTATATATGCATTTTAATCCAATATATTTAATAATAACTCGTTGGGTGATAGTTTATGTAACCCCTAAACCCGCCTATACAATACGCCTAAGTTCAAGAGGTTACATTAAGGTCACCGGAGCGACCCACAAAAAAATAGAAAAAAAACTTTTAAAAATACATTTAAAAGTGTAAAATAACATTTCTGTTAAAACTATATTAAAATTTCGTTTATACAAACTGAAATCCAGAAAACAAAATACGGACTTAATCATAAAATAAATCATGACATACATGTCCACTAATATACAGGTACCGTACTCCACGCGCAACGCCAACGGAACTCCAAACTGAGATCGATCATAAATCTATTATCGAATTTCTTTAACCTGCAATGGTAAAACAAAATGAGCTTGGGAAAGCTCAATAATACAAAACTACCAAAAGATGGTGTAGACACATACATGTAAGGTAAAACATGGATATGGTATAGTATAAAACTATCACGGTGTTCCGGGTAACCACAGATTCCAATTACAGTTCATTTTAAATTCTTATATATCCTTCAACTGAGCTCCAATAGGCAGTTTTCCATGACTGCATCTATAAAGCATTAACCCAGGCCCATTGGGCGTAGGTGCTGACTTAAATGGGTGTATTGGGTCCAAAAGAATGGCCTTAAATGAAGCCTAAAAGCCTGAATGCAGAATGTATTACCCTAGCTGAAGCGTAGGAACCTGATACAGTAGCCATAAGGAATTACCCTAGCCGAAGCGTAGGAACCTGATACAGTAGCCATAAGGAATTACCCTAGCCAAAACGTAGGAACCTGATACAATAACCATAAGGAATTACCATAGCCGAAGCGTAGGAACCTGATACAGTAGATCAATGATTTGCTGTGGAGTATAGGTGAACCGGTCACTATCATAAATTATCTTAGTTCGAGCCTTGAATGATTGAATATGAATTTGTACAATGTTCTTTCATTATTGAATAGTTTTAAGAATGACCGATATTCTTAAGTCGGACTTTAAACACATAGAAGCATTGCAGTCACATGGGTATTCAATTAATTAAGTTCACAATGGTAGTGTATGTCCTTTATTTCAATCAGTCTAATCAATTTATTCTTTATTGCTATTTAGATTAGTTTAGAAATACGAAGAAATTCTAATAAATTTATTTTTCATGTGTTTATCCAGGGCTCAAGAAAATCCAAGTGGTTTGTTATCACACATATTTGCATCTCGATACCGAATTATTTCTCAATAGATCGAGGATTTCAGATAAGGTAGTCATTAAATCAGATCAAATATAAATTCCAATGCATTTATTTCTTTAGAGGTATTTTAATCATTCTCATGCCTCAAAGGTATTATCAAATTTTCTTAATGAAACAATCAAATTATCAAACTTTTAACACTATTCATTAAAATCATGCATAATTTAACAAAATACCAACATGTTTCGTAAAGTACGCAGGAGGTAGTAATGTATTATCTTGGCTCTGAGCTACTTCAGTTGATCCAAGTTACTCCATTCGATCGTTTTCAAACTCGAATTCGACGTCCTCACAAATATCAATACACAGTCACGAATTCCTAACTTAGCCAAACTTATTCGAACTCCGGCGAAGGCTCAACGGTGGCGGTCTGACGATCCAATGATGACGGCAGAAATGTCTCGGCACGGAGAAAATGTTGACGACCATTGAACCACGAATACACGTCTATGGTGGCCGAAAAATTAACGACGAACTAAGGAGTTCTAAATCTAGGTTCGTCGAATCTTCAAGCCCAGATTGCCGGCGAACGACGCGACGGTTGCGAGAGTGGTTCGAGGGGTTTTGGTCGGAGTGGGGAGGCGGTTCGGATGGGAGTGGCGGTGACAGTCACGGCACGGCGGTGTGGGAAGGTCGACGGTGGCCGGTTAAGGGTTTAGGTGAGAGAAGAATAATATGGAAAACTGGGGTATTTTTGGTTCGAATGAAAAAAAAAAGATAGGAGCTGAAGGGTTTCAATCTGATATTTTATTTGCCTGATAACCTTAATAGAACTGGATTATTATTTTTATTAAGGTAAAACATACTAGATATAGAGCCTTGGCTCAATTGGTTAACCCTTCGCTACAATTCCACTTTTAAATTTTCAATCATTTCATTTTTTTCATTCCATTTTTTTCCAGGTGTTACAGTTTAGCTAGTACCATTGTTATCGCAACAATTAATAAACACTGGGTTTAAGTATGATTAAGCACGTAAATGACTACAGTTTGATTAAGTTTAATTCGGTTGACATTACCATTAATTAAATACACACGAGGACATGAAATTAATATTTTTTTTATTATGTAGGGAGATATTTACATTTACAATGGATCAAACACATAAAAAACGAGACAACATAAACATCATTGACCACAGGGGCAGAACCTCCATAGGACTAGAGGGGGCCACGACCTGCCCAAAATTTTGGAAAATTTGAATCTTGTCCTTAAACTTTCTATAAAATTTAATTTGACCCCTCAAAATTTTTAAAAAATCATATTACGCTTAAATTTTTAAAAATTTTGATTAAATCTCTCAAAATCATTAAAAATTTTAGTTAAACCCTCAAAAAAATTTAAAAATTTTCTTTTAAGTCTCAAAAGTTAAAAAAAATATTTTAGCCCCTCAAGCTCTTACTCTAAGTTCAGCTACTGATTGACCACTCGACAAATTAGTGGATCTCAAAAATCAATATATTTAAATGTTCAATATCCTCTAATATAAATTAAAAATTCTTTGTTATAGTAATTAATTTTACGATCATTATTATTTTTAATATAATCAAAACTAAATCAAGTGATTTACTTTTTTATGTGATAAGTAACTTGATATCATTAATGTAGAACTTGAGTTTAAGGTGTTGTATATGCATAAATTTTTTACTGAAATATTAGTCCATATATACGACGTGGGTCGTTTTGAATTAATTAGGCAAAGCTCGAAATCTCGAAGGATAAAAAAATGATTTACTTTTTTTAATTTTAGTAAGATAGATGCTAAATTCCAATGTTTTTTTGTCCTATATGAGAGAAAGATGATGTGATATATGTCAAGTGTAACAGACATCTTCCAATCATTGTTGGTGATAATATATTTTTTCATTTAATACGGATAGCAATACGTTCTTTAAAGGATAATATCTAATAAATATACTTGACTATGACAAAAGGAAGTTATTATTACTTATCCTAATTATTATTAAATTATTTTTCTATACTTTATGGCTTACTTTATGTTTTCAAATTTATTATTAATTATAATTATTTATTCTATCGTTTTCTAGGATCAATAAAAGAATGAAAAAGCCATAATTTATACTAGAATATACCTTCACTTTGCTTAAAAAATATTTTAGTGATGAATTTAAAAAATAATAATATTGTATTTAAAACAATACATAGTATTAATTGGGAATGGTGATTTGATTTAGACCGACATGTTTTGACTCGATTTGACATTATAATTTTTTTTAAGATCAAGATAAGGTCAAGTTTTGTAGAATAAGTTCGAGTTGAATTTGAGATAAAAATATTTGACCTGACCTATATGATATAATAGTCAAGTTTTATTTTAAATATTTAAGGACAATTGTTATAATACCCTTATGTCTATATTTATTCAACTATCTCTCTATTTTATCAAATAAAATAGGATAATTATTACAGTGCCTCTCTCCATTTTTTCAATTATCTCATATTTTGTTGAATAAAAATAGAAAAAAAAATTATGTTTGTGGCGGGTCGAGTTAGAGTCGAGTTTTTACTATAAAATTTGGGCTAGGTTAGAGTTGGGTGGAGCATCATCAAACGTTAGGCCAGTTTCGGGTGGAGGCATTGAATTTTTAGGTTGGGTGCAGGTCAACCAAAAACTCGACCAGTTTTAGTATAATGCATGTCTATTTTATGTTTTATGTTCGAGATTTGTGGTTCTCATTTTCGACAATATCGTCTCAAAGGTTCGAACTCAAATTCTCTCATTGGGATTTGAGAGAGCAACGTGTCTTATTATTGCACCAAACCCTTGTAGGTATTTAAGAGTTGTTTTTTAATAAACAAGTTGTGTAAAAAATATTTTATACGTGTTTATTTCAAGCCTAAATACTAAACTTAAAATTTTAAACATAAACTCTAAATATTAAAACTTAAATCTTTAAATTATACTCCTTACATAAAATTTATAAACCTTAAAATTAATAGATTTATGTACACCGAAATTTACATGTCTACCAAAATGTTTTATTTCGATTAATATATATATATATATAAGAGACTTGTAGTGATTAGTTTGGTGTAATGTATTGGTTAAGGCCCATCTCTTTTTCAGAGGGCCTATTTTTTAAAGTGTAATAAATAGTATGGTTTTGTTGTCTTTTCATACTTTTATAACTCATTAAATAAAATAATTAAAAACTACTATTTGATATTCGAACAAAGAACCAACACGTTTTGTATACAACTTTTTTTTTTTACCACTTCACTATAATTTATTTATATGGGTAACAAACTCTAGAGCATGTAGTTAAATCTCTCAAGTTAACACTTTTCTCTTCTCTTAGGTTGTGAGTTCAAGACTCACATAGAATAAAATTTTCTTTTTTCTTTCCTAAATAAAAATTGTTAAAAAAAATATTTATATGATTTTTTTTTTTGCGAAACGAAGAAGGAAGCACACAAGCTAAATTCCCTAACTAGCTAGCAATATTGAGATCACCATCCTCCCGGAACAGTGAGATTATCGCAACCGATGGAGAAAAAAATATGAAACACTCCAACTCGCCAATTCTTACATATTTTTGCCATTGCATTCACAATTCGATTGCCGCTTCGAAAAACATGTTAAAACTTAACACTTTTATTCTCTTTGTAATAAGACAGTAATATGAAACAACATTACTGGCTGTGCTATCCTACAATTCTATAGCTGAAGTAACCGAAGCACGTCCAAACTATAAGTCTCCATGATAATCTGACGAGCTATCAAATTTCATACCAAAGCAAACCGAGATATTTGGTAAACAAAAAGCAAACCGAGATAAATTCCTCATAACTCAGTTTCTACCATTGAGCAAACTCCAATAAATTTTATAAATCTCATTCGCCAATGGCCATCCTTGTCACGAATTACTCCCGACACGAAGATGCATAGCCAATGTCTTTATTACGAGCACCATCGGTGCTGACCTTGAACCGGCTATCCAAAAATGAAATCCACACTCAACACCCGAACCTGCTTTTCTATTAAATATGAATTTTACATAATTTTTTAAATATTTTTACTAAGTTAAATTTATTGACTGAATTAGTGTTATAAGTCAACTCGATCCGATATTAATTTGAAAGATCCACTTACACCTACTTTTCATTAATAGTCTTGAGGTGATTATAATGTAGTATATGTTATTACATTTTCGTAATACTTTGATAAGATATACACACCTTGCAGACAAAGATGCTTAAGTCCTTGTCCTATAGGAAGAACATCATCCTCTTTTCCATTGAAAGCACTTGTTAGTTTTATATTCACCTACTTTTAAGCATACTAAATATTATTGTAGAATTATTTTCTTTTTTTTTTTTACTGTTTTACACTTGCATTAATATTTAAGTAAATTAACTAAAAGCATTTAATTGAAATTGGAACAACCAAAATTTTTTGTATACAAAATTTCCATCACTCAAACTATAATTATTTTTTAATTATAATATTTCAAAATATATCCCTTTACATAAAATATTTATTTTATACTTTTAATGTATATACATGTGTTCGCGCGCGTAATATATTTAGTGTTTAAATTTGATACACAAGCTGTGTAAAATAAATTTTACACAAGCCTACCTATTTCTACTATAAATTAAAATTAAACCTAAACCCTAAAAAACTAAACCCCAAACCCTAAATACTAACACTAACCTTAAATTCTAAACCCATAAACTCTAAACCTTAAACTAAACCCCTAAAACTAAAAGGTCTGTGTAAACTTACACAGACTGTGTGTGTATTGAAGTTTTTCTCATATATTTAATTGAGTTGTGTGCCACTTAACTTAGTTACACAAATTTAGTTACAAAAATAAGCATAAAATAAAAAATACATATTATAAAGGTTATAATAATAATTATTTTATTTGTAATAAAAAACTATCATTAAAATAATAAACTCCAATCAATTTATTAAATATTAAGTAAATAATTAAAATTCGAATATTATTGTAATTTTATTTTGTCATTTCATATTTCTATAATTTTTAAATAAAACAATTAAAAATCATTATTTGAGATTTGAATACAATATTAAATAATTTTATATTGTTCATTTTATGTATTCTTGGATGGTAAAACTATTTTAAATAAGTATTTCAACAATCCAATTTCATTTAAAATTTACAATCATATACATTTATTTATTTAAAATGTTTAATTACAATCACAAATTATAATGTAAACATACATACACACGTGTCTCAAATACTCATTTATAAACGGTTTAATTGAGTTTGATATCATTTAATCGAGTGATATCAATTTAAACAATAAAATATAAAATTATAAAAGTTGTGTAACTTATTATACTAACAAATAACTATAATGAAAAAATTTATATTTTGACACTATAATTATTTTTAATAATTATTATTATTATTTAAAAAGTATTTTATAGAATAATAGTATCAAATAATCCTAAATTCTTTATCAAGAAATTCCGACCCACTCCTACAATTTGTCTTTTTTTTTATCAATACAATTTGTCTTTGAATTCATCAACGACGACTAATTGACAAAATCAACGGTTCATATTGGTTATCAATAGGTTTGACAACTGTCGAGGATTCTAGATCCTTCCATAACCTCAATTCCAAATTTAATAAATTATTATTGTTTTTTTTGTCTTCTCATCAAACTCTCAAATAGTTTCAACTTTAGATCTCAACCGTCCATTTTCTCCCCTATAACTCAATCTCTCGCCGCACATTCCCCCTTCCTCTGTCACTAGCCGCCTCGCGTCAACTCTCTTCGTGCCTCTCACTCCCCGATTCAAGATCTGTTAGTTTTATTTTTCGCTTTTGATAATCCCTAATTTTATTTCATTTGATCTGAATTTTCTGGGTATTTATTGGATTTTTTTTTTCATTTTTAGGATTTGATCTGATCAGATAAAAATAGCGAAAGGATGTTTGGGAGAGCACCGAAGAAAAGCGATAATACCAAATACTACGAGATATTGGGAGTATCGAAAAACGCTTCCCAGGATGATCTAAAGAAGGCTTATAGAAAAGCTGCTATTAAGAACCATCCTGATAAGGGCGGCGATCCTGAAAAAGTTAGTGTTTTTTCGACTGATTATGTGTTCTGCTGAATTGGGTTTTCCTTGTTTTATCCTGATTATGTTTTGATCGGGGCGAATTGTGAACTGATGTGTTATTTTAGTTTATGTTTTAATTTTATTGTTTGTGGTTGTGAATTTTTGGGGTTTAGGGTTTGTTGGATTATGTGTTGTTGTTTCAATTGTGTAGAGTTTATCTTTGTTTGATTATTTGCATTTTGTTTTGGAATTCAGTTTAAAGAGCTAGCTCAAGCTTACGAGGTGCTGAGCGATCCGGAGAAGCGTGAGGTTTATGATCAGTATGGTGAGGACGCCCTTAAAGAAGGAATGGGCGGCGGCGGTGGCCATGACCCGTTTGATATCTTCCAGTCCTTCTTTGGCGGCAGTCCTTTTGGTGGTAGGACTTCGAATTAAAACTTGTTGATTTCTTGACTGGAATGTGTTCTTTTTAGCCTAAAATTGGGTTACATGTGCAGCTGGTGGAAGCAGCAGAGGCCGAAGACAAAGAAGGGGAGAGGACGTAGTCCATCCCCTCAAAGTTTCTTTGGAAGATCTTTACAATGGGACGTCGAAAAAGCTTTCTCTTTCACGGAATGTAATTTGCTCCAAGTGCAAGGGGTTAGTGTTTGAATCGAGTTGATGTTTGTGGTATTGCTAGTGGTTGGACTGCTTCAATTTTTGTTAACTAAAGTTGTTATACATGAAAAATTTTGCAGTAAAGGGTCTAAATCAGGTGCATCAACGAAATGTTCTGGTTGTCAAGGTTCTGGAATGAAAGTCTCTATCCGGCAGATCGGTCCTGGGATGATCCAACAAATGCAGCATCCTTGCAATGCGTGTAAGGGTACTGGTGAGACCATCAACGACAAGGATCGTTGCCAACAATGCAAAGGTGATAAGGTTGTGCAAGAGAAGAAAGTCTTGGAGGTTATTGTTGAAAAGGGTATGCAGAACGGACAAAAGATTACTTTCCCGGGAGAAGCTGATGAAGCAGTAAGGCTAATTTATCTCTTAAATAAGATTATAATTTTGTAATGAATCCACTGCTTTCTAGCTGTTGCTAACTTGATTGATTGTGGGAATTTTTCTTTTTGCAGCCTGATACGATCACTGGGGACATTGTATTTATCCTACAACAGAAAGATCATCCAAAACTTAAAAGAAAGGGTGATGACTTATTTCTTGAGCATACATTAACACTTACCGAAGCCCTTTGCGGCTTTCAGTTCGTAATGACTCATTTAGATGGCAGACAACTCCTAATTAAAACACAACCCGGGGAAGTCATTAAGCCTGGTAAGTGAGGAATTTTCTTGTCCTTTAATGGTAAATGTCTTTACAGCTTTGTTAATTTAGCGGTTGTCTTATTGGCCGTTGATCTTGTTGATTTACGATGACCTCTTCATGTATAAGTAGCTAGCTATTGACCTTTGTAATATCTGTTGGTCAATATTTATCTTTACAAAGGCTGTCCTAACTGTATTAATATGATTGTCGATTTCTCTTTGTTTAACGTTAGATCAATTCAAAGCAATAAACGATGAAGGAATGCCAATTTATCAGAGGCCATTTATGAGAGGTAAGCTGTACATTCACTTCACCGTTGATTTCCCCGACTCCTTGACCCCAGACCAGTGCAAGGCTCTAGAGGCTGTACTACCTCCAAGGACCTTGGTCCAGCTAACCGACATGGAGCTGGATGAGTGCGAGGAAACAACTCTGCACGATGTTAACATGGAGGAAGAGATGCGTCGGAAACAGGCACAAGCTCAAGAGGCCTATGAGGAAGATGATGACATGCATGGTGGTGCACAGAGGGTACAGTGCGCTCAGCAATGATTCCTAAACATCAGCCCAAAGTGTCCAGGTGGCCTGAAGCGATCAATAGATCATTTGAGAATAAGATTCATTCTCAACATTGTTGTGCTTTGTTAATCTATTTTTAGTGCAAGTTTTTGGTAATTGAAATGGTGTTATAGGCTTTGAAAACTAATGATACTGTTTAAGTATGCAAAGATTTTTAGGTTTGGGACTTGACCTATTATCGTGTAGTAATACCTTTTATTTCTTTTATGTTGGGATTTATTATTGTTATTGATTTTTCTATTTAGATTTAGAAAATTATTTTTCTCCCATAATTTAGGTAATTTCAGAAATGATGATTTTGGAAGATAATATCTCAATTATTACTTTATTTAACAAAAAAAATGTTTAAAAAGAATAATTTAAAGAAAATTTAAAATTACATTAAAATTTTATTTTAAAAAACATTTACATGTATCTATTTTTATTTTAAAAATAAAAAATAAAAATACATATTTGAAAAATATGGTTCAAACTTGAAAGTGAAATGTTAGCATACATTTTCCTTAATTGGAGCTTTATAAATATTTCTCGTCCATATGTTATATTCAGCTTGCCAGCAAGAGACTCACACCAAGGATTTAAGTGGAAATTCCACCAAATTCAAAGGTTTGTATAATGAACAACCCTAACGTCCAAGAGAAACAAAGACAAAAGTTACTAAAAGAAACAAAGAAGAGATGCACATCATTGCCGCTGCTTAATGCCCTTTCCATACAATTTAACCACAAACAATTTCCCAGCTACAAAGGAGCCAACGGAAGAGAGCAAATCAGGAACCATAAATGAGTCTTATAGATAGGAAACTACATGATTGTCCTAACTAGGTGGAGGGACCAGGACACGAACTGACCTTCTTTAGTAGTCCCTTAATCTCGCTCTCAAGCTTTGCCTTCATCTCTGGAGGCAGATTATCCCCGGATTTCTTGAGCATCGATGTCACCATCTCAAGATTCTGCTTCATAAAATCAATATTAGGTGTATCCCCTAGGGGAGGCACCGGCACCGGACTAGTAAGATTTGCAGGCAATCGGAATCCCTCCATGTGTTTAGTAGTTACAATAGTGTCATTCTGGAGATTATATTTAATAAGGGTTGCACCAAAAGGATTGCTTTCTTCTAAACTCTGCAATGCTTTTGCAGCATCTTCACTTCGCATAAAAATAACCCGGGCACTACTAGAATCTTTTAATATTTGAAGCTCTAATCCCTTCAAGGACCCAAACCTGGAAAATGATGCAACCAAAACTTCTTTTGAAGGCATGGAAGCACCAGGGGTGAATGTCAAGAGAAGAGTGGTTGCAGGGGCTTTTCCACTTGCCCCTGCTCCATTATAATTTAAAATCATATTTGGAGTGCCTAAAATAACCTCTCCTTTCTTCCTCCTCCTCCTCTTTCGTGCAGGTTTTTCTGCAGGCGGAACACTGTTTGCCTCCTGCAAATCTTTTATTGATGTGTTGAGTTCTGTGCCAGTTCCGCTTAGATCCGGTATGTTTGAAGTGGGCATAGGGCTCAGAAGGCCAGATTGCGCTTTTGGCTTCCTTCTTCTCTTCTTCTGACCTGTCTTACTTTCAGATGCAAATGAGATCATGTTTGGTCTTGTTAGAGGTGGAATGGTTGCACCAGAATCAAGCAGACCAACATTTAGCCCCTCTCCGTTACTTTGTTCAGCAATTGTTTCCACGGAATGTGGGCCAACTGCTTGAAAATCTAACAAAACCAATCTGGAGCTTGCATTATTTCCGTTTGCAGCAGATGAGCTTGGAGTAATAGCACCATTTCCATTTAAATCTGGTATGTTAGTAGCTTCTTTAGTCTCCTGATGGGTTTGTTTCCCGTCAGGTGCTTCAGACGCTTTCACTGATAAGTTACACGGCACAAGGTTAATATTCCCATCTAATGTGCCTGAAAAAGAGTTAATGTTTGATGTTGCTGAGATTGTAGGCTTCTTTTTCTTTTGCCTTTTATTCCCAGGAAGAGTGAGGGGCGAGGAAGTAGGTTTCGTTTGAAGTGGATCGTTCCCCGACAAGCAAGGATCTGCACCGGTAGCCTCTTTCTGAGTAGCCATATTCTTGCAATGCATCTCGTAAATGGATTCGTCATGATATGTTGAAATTCTGAATCTGGAGAAGACCCACTCAATCAGACCAAAGGTTTTACTTTCAGTTGAAAACAGGCAATCAACAGCTAGAGAATGTAGCTCTGAAAGCAGTTCAGCAGTAGATATACTGCTGAGCTCCGGATAAGCAGTAACATCGTTTCCTCTTATGAATTTCCTATACCAAGTTTTCTGGAACTTCTTTGCACTTCTTTTGTCCGATGAAGAAGACCCCATAAATTCATTAACCCCCTCATGAGAAACTTTCAAAGCTACAGGATCTTTTGTTTCGCCTGAAACTTTACCTTCTAAGTTAACATAGGGATACGACAAGTACTTGCTCTTCTTACGATCTCTCAACTCATAGCCCGATTCATTTCTTAATTCACTGTTATCATCTCCGTTTTGACAGAAACACATGTGCTCTGATCAGGCCCTTCTAACGGAGTGCTGCTATTCCTCACCTCGCCATAAATTTCCCTCTTTCTCTCCTCGAAGTCAAAGCCTGTTTGCTCGAGAAAACACCTTCTGCAGCAATGATGTCACCACAGCTCTCAGGGAAATCCCCCCAGTTCTCACCTGAGATCTTGGCCGAAACCCCATTCTGATTGAGCTGTAACATCTCATTCTTCATTACATCAGATTGTTCCAACAAAAAATTATATGGTATGCTGTTTTTTTCAGCATTCTCTGCATCATATGTCGTTTCCCACAGTTGATGCAAGGGCAACTGGCGGTGTCCCATGGAACAGCAAAATGCTGACAAATAGCTCTGTAGGACAACAAACTCAAGCATATCAGGCTTTGTAACAACCTGTGCAAGATTTTTGAGTTGACAAAGAAACTTCACAGGCTCAAATCGAGCAGCAGAAAACTCGGCCAATTGACCAGATTTACACTCTGCCAATGAAGCTCCTTCCTTAGTAGCGGAATTACTAGATAACGTTATTTTCTTTCCGAACACAAGAACATGTCATCTCCAACTTCAGGTACTTCCCAAAATCATCCATAGCCTTCTCAACTGCACCAAGAAAGCTTCTAGCTTTATTCTTTCTAACCATCTGTTCAAAGTTGACAAGGAAAGGCTTCAACTGAGATGGGCAGCACCAAGCAACATGACTAATGCCAAAGTACCCAACGAGCAAGCAGTTTTTCTCATCACCAACCAAAGCATACTCTAGCGCCTCTGAAGGATCTAAGATCTTTCCCGGCCACCAACTCAGACTTTTCGTTCTAACCCAAACAATATCACCTACATAAAACTGATGTTCCGGTCCAACAATTACTAACTCCCCTCATTTCCGGCTTCCTTCAACTCGTCCTCACTTACCATTAACCCAGTTCTGTTTACTTCATTTAAAGTTCCCGAAAAGTCCACATAAAGCGATATGTTGTCTCCAGAAACTTGTACCTATTAACCAGATCAACTCCATTAATCCCCGAACGATCATCTTCCTTCGTCCCCTCATCCTTAACAGGTTCTACAACCGCAGTGTCCCCACTTCCTCTATCCACTTTGACACCAATTCGATCCTCTTTCATTTTATCAACTGCATTGTTCAGTAAACAACCTTCTGCAGTCTCAATAACACTACGACACCACTCTCTTTTACATCCATGGCTAAGCTATCTCTTCCAACTGCATTACCATTTTCTTGAAGCTGATCATCGAAAATGGAGCGTAACCCATTACTACTTTCGATCAAAGTGAGTAAATCAGGGGCTTCATAACCTTCCCCTAAGAGTTCCAAATCTGGGTTTTTCGATCCCTTTTCTGGGGTTTTAGGGTTCTCCATTATCACTATTCTCTAATGATCTGATAAATAAAAAAGAAACAAATGCATTTCATTCAAATAAAAATGACTAACACATATTAACCGGGAAAAAAAACCAAAATTAAGAAAGAGATTATAAGTACCTGAGAGGAAGAACAAGTGAAAAAGAACATCTGGGCATTCACACTGAGAACTGAGTTGACGCCGGGTCAAAATGATTCATACAGCCGAGTTGAAAAAGGAAGGTTTTTGCGTGAGTGGTAACTGGTAAAGAGAGATTTAATAATAAATAAATAAATAATGAGAACGGAATTCCTCCAATTATGAGATTCTGAGAAATTGGGCAAATTTTACTGTATCCAATGAATAAAAAGTTTGAGATGTTTGAATTATGAATGGATTAAATTAAATTGGTGTTGTTTTATCACGAATTTTGTAAATTTATCTGAATTAATCGGTATAGATAATTCTAATTTTTTTATTTTTTAATTCATCAAATTCACTTAATACAGAGTAATACTATTACAAAATAAAATAATTATTTTAATTAATAAAATATTACAACAAAAAAGTTTTCAAATCATATTTAATATCTAATATAAAAAATAATGAAAATAGCTAAATTGTTAAAACACACATTTTATAATAATAAGTCTTGGTTTAATTTTATAGAAAAGTATATAACTTAAAAATAAATAGATTAAATAGTGACGAAGTGTAGTTTAACTTGAATACAAAACTTATTTCACATTTAAAGATTTTTTTTAATATTTAGAGTTTTTTTTATCAAACTATTGTTTAAATGTTAGTATAGTAATATA
>JAGYYJ010001022.1:0-32347 GCA_019671005.1 Hibiscus mutabilis | reverse complement strand
CCGTCAACGTCGTCGTTTTCGACAAGTGCTTGCTTCCCCCTCACTGTCACTGTTCAGTTCACTCCTTCTCTCTCTCTCTTTCTCTCTAGGAAAGTAATTAACTGAGGGTTTTTCAAATGGCGGCTTTTGTTTTAGGCTTCGGCTGATGGGTCATTTTCTTTCCTTTTCCTTTTAATTACAGAAAAAAATAATCCTTTTTAAAATATATATAAAATCGGAGGGTTTTACCGCGTCGTAATGTACACGTGTCGGATTTTGCCCACAATTTTCCGTTTATTTCTGTTTAAGTTTGTTTGGGTTTGGATAAATGACCTTTTTCTGTTTTCTTTTAAAATCTTAATTTTCCCAAAATTTCGCTGATTCTTTAGTTATTAAAAAAATAGGTACCTTATACTATTCTTTGTATTTACAATATTTTTTTAATTGCTTCATTATTTAAAGTGGATATATATTAATCTTTTAATAGTCTCTTTTATTTAATTATGGGACTAATGAACTTGAAAATCGTATTCCGTACGTGCTTGTTTAATTATATATTTTTTAAAAATTAAGACTCTCAATGGATTATTATTTTTAAATTATATATTTGGTGGATTCTCAATATCCAATAAATATTGCTTTTATTGTTCGAAAAATAATTATTGCTTTTATAATCAAATATGGAGTTGGATACTAAGCAAATAATAAATAAATTTGGATTTGATATAAATTAAATATATTTATTTTGTATAAGTGTTATATTTGATTCATGGTTAATTAGTTCGGATCGATTATTATAAAAATTTACGGGGAAATAATAATCTGAATTTTCTTTTTTACTTTACTCAAAGACCTAATATTTTATTACTAAATCAATAATAATAAATAAAATTATTAGATTATGTGAGTAAAAAATTATAAGAATGCAATTGACGCAGGCCTTTTTTATAGGAGTACTTTTTGTTTAAATAAATATAGACGTGGGTTTTGTTTTATTTTATTTCTAAACGCTGCGTTTTATGGTTGTATTTAGAAACGGGAGTAACCCTAGTCTAGGGCAAGTCAGAATTGGAATTGTGTTCTCTATTGTCTTGACCCCTTTCTCTTGAAATACAATTTGACGTTCATTCTAAATCCACCATTTTTATCCATTTTGTTGTTTTCTCTGGTCCTATCTTCATCAAAGGCATCAGAGCCACAAGACCTGGCCATGGTTGACGGAGTTCAAACTCGTTCTCAACAGGAATCGTCAAAAATGCAAACTGAGTTCAAGGAATCAGAGAAGCGCTTGGAAGAAAAAATCGAGCAGACCTTGGCTGCTAAGGTCCAAGAATTTCAAACAGAGATGACTGGTATGCGCTCAGAAGTACGGGATGTGAAGAATCTCCTAGAGAAATTGTTAGGGCAATGTGGTTCATCGACTGGTATTCTCGGTGCGACTCCATCTTCTGGGATGGAACTGGAAGTTACTGATCCGAAGGACGAGGAAGTGGTCATTGCTGGTGACACCAATCCACGTGGGTATAGACTCAAATGCCCGGTTTTTGATGGGTCTAATTTTCGCGATTGGTGGTCGAAGCTCGAACAGTTTTTCGTCGCAGAGGAGGTACCTGAAGCTGCTAAAGTCAAGCTTGTTATGCTTCATTTGGAGGGGGATGCGCTCCAGTGGCACCATTTCGTCGTGCGTAACAGTGGTGGCATCGATAAGCTGCAATGGGAGGAGTATCTCAAATCGATGAATGACAGATTTGCTCCGGAAGGGTTGGAAGATCCGATGGGCGATTTGGTTGCTCTTCACCAGACTACTTCTGTTGGAATGTATTATGCAGAATTTGTAAGTCTTTCAAATCAGGTTCAGCTTCCAAATGAGTATGCTCTCAGTATTTTCATTAAGAATCTGAAGGAGGAAATTGGGCAGTATATTAGAGTATTTCAGCCTCATGACTTACTTGATGCTTTCCGTTTAGCTTTACATTTTGAACAGATTATTTTTAAGAAGAGTAGTCATAGCTATGTGAAGCCATCAATGAGTAGCGTGCCTTTTTCCGCGGGATTGCCTTCTGGGTACAGTAAGCTGGGAACATCTGCTCATGTACCAACAATGAAAAAACTCAGTGGCGGTGGTACATCTAACTACAATTCGAGGCAAGCATCAACTTTCACTAGTAAGGTCCCGTCTCTTAAGAATGGAGTCACAGCTACGAGTAATGGTCCAGGTAGATTATCTGCAGCGGAAATGGAAGAGAAAAGTGGGAAGGGCTTGTGCTATTGGTGCCCAGCCAAGTTCTCTCCAGGCCATAAATGCACTCGATCCTAGTTATACCAATTGTTAATGGAAGGCACTGAAATGGAAAATGAGCATGAAGAGTTTGTTGACTGTATGGAGAAGCTGGATGCAGAAAATGGAGATCCATAAGACCCTGAAATTCTTGTCATGTCCTTACAAGCAATTTGAGGTTCTACAAGTTATGATACTATGAAGATTATGGTAGTTATTCAGAAACAACAGTGGATAGCTTTGATAGATTTGGTAGCTCTCACAATTTTTTGAGCTTAGGATTGGTAAAAGCTTGTGGGTTAATTGTGGAGAAAAAGCACCAGTTGAAGGTCACTATTGCAGATGGGGGTTGCCTTCAAACACAAGGGTTGTGCAAGGATGTTCCATGGGATGTTCAAGGATTGACCTTTGTTACTGATTTTCTGGTTCTTCCTCTCAAAGGCTGTGATTTAGTTTTGGGAGTTCACTGGCTAGCTTTATTGGGGTTCATTAAATGGAACTTTGCAAGGATGACAATGCAGTTTGAGCATTATGGACGAGAGATTAATTGGAAAGGAATAACTCATGGTCCTATACAGATACTAGAAGAAAGCCAAGGTTCAAAGATTTTAAAAGGGTCTGGGGTAGTACCTAGAATGTCATTACTCACCATCAATGAGCAAATGGAGGTTTACCTTAAGGAGAAGGTGTTGCCTAATGACCTACAACAGCTATTAGATGAATTTGCAGACATTTTCCAAGATCCTAAAGGACTGCCACCTATCAGGGGACATGAGCACAGGATTATTTTACAGAATGAGCAGTCTGTGGTGAAACTTAGGCCCTATAAATATCCCACCGTGCAAAAAAATGAAATTGAAAAGCTGTTACATGAAATGTTGCAAGCTGGAATTATAAGAGACAGTGTCAGTTCATTTGCATCTCCCATTGTGATGGTTAGGAAGAAGGATGGTACTGGGAGGCTTTGTGTAGATTATAGGCAGCTTAATCAGTTAACTTTGAAGGACAAATTTCACATTCCTATCATTGAGGAGCTGCTGGACGAGTTAGGGGCTGCAAAATATTTTTCTAAGTTGGACCTACGTTCGGGGTATCATCAAATTCGTATGTGTGAACAAGATGTGCATAAGACTGCTTTTAAAACGCACGAGGGCCATTATGAATTCTTGGTTATGCCTTTTGGGCTAACCAATGCTCCGGCCACATTTTAGGGTCTCATGAATTCTGTTTTTAAACAGCTATTGAGGAAGACTGTTTTAGTTTTCTTTGACGACATTTTAGTTTATTCTGAGACTTGGGAAGCTCATCTAGAACATTTAAGAGAAGTGTTGGAGTTGCTTAGGGTTCATCAACTCTTTGCAAAGAAAAGCAAGTGTACCTTTAGAGCAGTGGAAATAGAGTATTTGGGATATACAATCTCAGGAGGCTTTATCTGGATGGACAAGGATAAGGTGCAATGCATTTTGGATTGGGGTACTCCTTCGAACATTAAAGAGCTTAGGGGGTTGTTGGGATTGTCTGGATATTATAGGAGGTTTATCAAGGGGTATGGAGGTATGGTAAAACCCTTAACAGACCCATTAAAGAATGATGCCTGGAATTGGAATATAGAAGCTGAAGCTGCAATGTTAAAACTGAAATCTGCAATGGTGAAAGCTCATGTTCTAGCTTTACCTAATTTTTGTAAGGAGTTCATTTTGAAAAATGATGCATCTGCATATGGGGTTGGAGCTGTGTTGATTCAAGAGGGCAGACCCCTGGCTTATTTTAGTAAAGGGTTGGGACCAAAGCATCAAGCATTGTCAATTTATGAAAAAAAGATGCTAGCTGTTTTACTTGCAGTTAAGAAATGGTCACCCTACCTTGTGGGAAGGCACTTCAAAATTCTAACTGACCATCAGAGCTTAAGATTCTTGACTGGAAATCACGCTACTACACCGGCTCAACAAATTTGGGTAGCCAAAATGATGGGTTTTGACTTTGAAATTTGTTACAAAAAAGGAAACGGTAATACAGTGGCTGATGCTCTCTCGAGAGATCCAAAGTTTGGTGGTGGGAAGTTGATGGCCATTAGCAGTTTTAATACTAATTGGGTTGATAAAATTCGTCACACGTGGGCAACAGATGGTAAACTACAGAAAATTATCGAAGAGTTGGGAAAAGACACAACGTCACATTCTAAATATTCATAGGATGGGAGACTATTAAAAAGAAGGGGGAAGTTAGTTGTTGGCGATAATGAAGAGTTAAGAAAAAGCTTAATTGAACTGTTTCACCAAACTTCCTTTGGTGGCCATTCTGGAGTAGATGTCACTGGGAAAAGAATGTCAACATGTCTTTATTGGAAGGGAATGAAGAAGGCTATAAAAAGGCTGGTGAGGGAATGTGGAGTTTGCCAACAGAATAAATACAATAACCATGCAAGGCCAGGATTGTTGCAGCCACTGCCAATTCCAGAAACAACATGGTCATCAATCAGTATGGATTTCATAGAAGGTTTGCCCCTTTCGAAAGCTAAAGATACAATTTTTGTGGTAGTGGACAGACTTACTAAATATGCTCATTTTATAGCATTAGCTCATCCATTTACAGCTTTAACTGTGGCTCAACTGTTTATGGATAACATTTTTAAGTTGCATAGACTGCCTGAGTTTATTGTGTGCGATAGGGATAAAGTGTTTATGAGCACTTTTTGGAGGGAATTGTTTAGTAAGCTTGGTGTGACTATAACCCCTTCCACAGCTTACCATCCAAAAACAGATGGACAAACTGAGGTTGTTAATAGGTGACTTGAAACTTATTTGAGGTGTATGACTGGAGAATCACCTCGTGACTGGGTTAAATGGCTTCCACTAGAAGAATGGTGGTACAACACATCTCACCACTCGTCCATTAACACTAGCCCTTATCAGGCATTATATGGGCAAGAACCTGCTGTCCATTTACCTTATTTGGCCGGTGAATCACTAGTTGCCTCGGTGGATAGGAGTTTACAAGTTAGGGAATCAGCTATTAAGATGTTAAAGTTCTACTTGCAGCGAGCACAAGGGATGATGAAAAAACAAGCAGACAAGAATAGAAGTGATAGACAGTTTGCTGTTGGCGACTTGGTATATTTGAAGCTTCAGCCCTATCGACAACAGTCCGTACAGCCCAGACAAAACCAGAAACTTAGTCCTAAATGGTTTGGACCCTTCTTAGTTGAAGCTAAAGTGGGTAAGGTTGCGTATAAACTGAAGTTACCAGTGGGATCTAGAGTACATCCAACTTTCCATGTATCACAGCTTAAAAAACATATAGGTTCTGCCCCTGTTCAGTCATATCTGCCTATTGTTGGCTTGGATGGTACTATTGTTAAGGAGCCATTGAAGATGTTGGATAGAAGGATGGTCAAACGGGGAAATAGGGCTGTAACTGAAGTTTTGGTTGAGTGGACTAACTCATTTCCAGAGGATGCAACCTGGGAGCTGTACCACAAGCTGCAACAGAATTTTCCTCACTTCAATCCTTGAGGACAAGGATGTGGTTGAAGAAGGGAGTATTGATGCAGGCCTTTTTTATAGGAGTACTTTTTGTTTAAATAAATATAGACGTTGTGGGTTTTGTTTTATTTTATTTCTAAACGCTGCGTTTTATGGTTGTATTTAGAGACAGGAGTAACCCTAGTCTAGGGCAAGTCAGAATTGGAATTGTGTTCTCTATTGTCTTGACCCCCTTTCTCTTGAAATACAATCTGCCGTTCATTCTAAATCCACCATTTTTATCCATTTTGTTGTTTTCTCTGATCCTATCTTCATCAGCAATAAGTTGTGATTCTTGCCTATGAATATTTTTAAAGACGATTGTGTATAATAATATTTTTCACCGTCACAATAAATGTATCAATTAATGCATTAAATATAAATATTATCACTAAAAATATTAATTAAAAGAATCTTTTAATTTAAAAAAAATATTTATTAATAATAATAATAATAAAAAAGGATGAAGAGATCTGTCTGCCTTTATCAAAAGTGGAAGTGAATAATATATTGAGTATAGTTCACTCAAATTAGAGTATTGTCAAGAGTGAAGTGTGGACCGACAAGGGAATTATGCATATAAAAATAAAATACGAGTGCCAAATTAAAAAATTATTATTATAAAAACAAATACGAGTGCCAAATTAAAAATAAATATTCCGTATTTGAAGACTGAGGAGCATGTATTGGAATAATTTATTAAACAAAAAAAATTACCCCCTTATGAAGTTTTTAGGTTTTACATATGTTATTAGTAGATTGATTTATTACTGTGCTATTATGATTTTTGTGTTTAAACTATCATATGAATGTATAAACGTCAATAATCTATATTTAATGTGTGTTGTTTTTAATTATTTTCGTATTATATTGCTTAGTCTTATAAGTGTTATGTACGATGATAAGTACACTCTTTAAGAAAATGTTTGTTCAAACTATAAAAAAATATCAGAAAATAAACAATCAATGACTCGAACTTTCGAATAAAAGGAAATGCTCACAATTATTGACTAAAAGTCATATTTTATTTTTTCTTGAAAGCATTTTTAATCTAAGCGCAAGACGGAGTCAGAATTGATATTAGAGAATAAAACATAAAATTTAAAAAGAGTGATGTAAATTTATAATTAATATATTTATATCAAATAAAGGTTAAAAAGAATTTGAACCCAATAAGGGTTACAGTAAAAATGCGGATGATGTTCATCTTAGAAGACACAGATTCAATTAATTTTGTCTACAAGGTTTATGCGTATTGTCAAAAGGTTAAAAATATGTATGAGCATATATTACCTTATAATCACATTTAGTCCATTAAAAAAGAATTTGGTTGTTCCTTTCACCCATCACGTAACTTCGTCCCTAATAATATATGATTTTTTTTCAATTTAAGTAACGTACATAACCATAAAGTAGCTTATTTATAAACTATAGGTAAATAATATTTAATATGATATAAATCAAATATCAAACTAAATAAAGAAAAAAAACTCACATCAAGTAAAAATGCGAGTAATTTTTTTAGGTGAAAATGGATTATTCCCACGTACCTCGTTAAATAATCTTTCTAATACTAAATAGAGAAAAAAAAGAGTGCACGTGAGAATAATAAGTATCATTACAACCAAAGAGTTATGAAATTAAGCTACCACATCCTCAGATAGAACCCCCATAACCACTGGGGGAGGCATCGAATGATAAACTACATTAAAACTATTAAAAATCGCTGCCTTGGCAAGGTCATTTGCAACCTTATTCCCCTCTCGGCATACATGTTGGATTCGAACAGTCCACCCCCGTTGACGCAACTGATGTAAATGCATCAATAATGTAACGACTCGGATTTCTTGAGTCAACAATGGGCGTTGACTTGGGTCTTGGATCAATACGTTGGGTTAAATGTTCGGGTTATGTTGGGCCTTGATTGTTGGGCTTTGTGGATCTCCATGTGTTGTCGGGCTTGGTTATTGGGTTGAGCTTGGAGGAAGAAGGTTTAATGAGAGGTAAGGGAGTAAATTCCCAAAATAGGAAACAAAGGCTGATGCCTTTTGTTTTCTCCTACAAAGGGGAAGGGGATGAAGTCATTTTTGTCCCCAAAGTTTCTCATATTCTTCTCATTCAAGACATCACTCAACTCAAAAGGGAAAAGCTAGGGTTTTGATAATTTTTTTTGGAGAATCTCGGAATTGTCATCAATGAAGAGTTAATCAGCAAGCAAGGATCTATCCATCAAGGTGAATATCCCCAAAGTTGGTGGATGTTGAGTTGGAAGCTTGGTTCAAGGAAGAAAAGAGGAAAAAGCTTGGTGGAAGCTTCATTCCGAGTTTTGCTTGCTTAAGGTCAGTACATCTCTGACTCCTACATTTCATGAGCCTCATAAGATGATTGCTTTGTGTGGTTTATAGTTTTGGGTTGTATGGTTGAGGTTTTAGAAGCTTAAACCCCCATTAATGGTAAATCAAAGATGAGATGTTGATAATGTGTAAAATTGATAAAAAAAAAATCACCTTTTATACTCTAAATAACTTGTAAGAAAGATTTGAGACTTAAACATGGAGGTTAAGAGTGGGAGTGAGAAATTTCGAGCTCCAGGTTTCGAAATCTGGCCTCGAGTATCGATACGGGGTGGTTGCGTATCGGTACTCCTTTGAGTTTAGAGGCCAATCTGTGAGAGGCGTACCGGTACGCCTTCCTCTGTATCGGTACCCCTCGCCTAAGGTGAATTTCAGTAACGGCGTACCGGTACGCTAGGGGCGTATCGGTACGCACTGTTGCATTGCTTGAGAAAGGTTTAGCGTACCGGTACGCGTATGTGGAAGTACAGGTACGTGGGTAGATTGGTACGGGGCGATTCTAGTATCGATGATGCGTACCAGTACGGCATAAAGCGTATCGGTACGGCTTGGGTCTGATTTTTTCGAACCTAATTAGTGTATCGATACTTATGGGGGAGTATCAATACCCAAAGGGCAGTACCGATACTCACCTTGAAGTATCGATACTCGTTGGGTAATCTGTCCAAGAAAGTTGAGTTCGCGTTCAGGGGTTTTATAATTCGTGGTAAAGGGTCTGGTGGGTCCCTAAAGGTATAAAACAAACTCTAAAACCGAGAAATCGAGGTTTTTAACCCGTATGAGGATTAATGGCTAATGGTTTGGTAATAGTTGGGTAAGTTGCTTGGACTAGTAATCCATAGGGATCCGTGGTGGATCAGTTAATGCTACGCGGTAGCTTGAGGTCCTTGTTGTGTGCTGAAGAGATGCCCATATAGGTTGTTTGTCGTGAGTAATAAGATAATCTAACGAGAAAGGCGTAAATGAATCCTAAAGACATATTAATTATTGTATCATCGAGTCATGCCTTGGGGCATTGGTAATGGTTGGCTGGATGTCTTTTATCTCTCGGTGAGATATATTAATGCTTGGGGGAGCATGTTTTATCATATGTGTCTTGGTTAGGAATCCGAATGTCCTAGAATCAGTGCAAATGCACTTAAATAAATGGATGGGTACTCCGGGCTATGGGATCGAGTACATCCGACGTATCTACGGGCTATGTGATCTGGATGCGGTCCAAAACCTGTCCTTGGGCTATGTGATCAGGATATAGAAATACAACTTGGGGGTTGTGTGAGCTTGAGTAACTCGAAGGGCTATGTGATCTCGAGTAACCTGATTGGCTATGTGACCTCAGGAAAAGACTGTTTGTGGCTATTGTGATCCAAGTATGTCTAGGACGTATCTGTGGCTGTAGTGATCCGGATATGACCCTAACTCGACGACTATGTGATCACGGGTAACTCGACGGCTGTGTGAGCACGGGGAAAGTAGTAGGGCTTCATTGGCCATTAAGGAATGTATGTTATTTACGTTGTTGTATGGATAATAGATGTTGGCTATTTTACCCTTGGGCTATGTGATCAGGGTAGGGTTGTTACTAGACGGGCTGTGTGAGCTCGAGTAACTCGATGGGATGTGTGATCTCGAATATGGGATGTGTGATCTCGAATATGGACTAGATAACCCTTGGACTATGTGATCAGGGTATGGGACGTAACTCTATGGTCGGACAAGAGAATTAGAATGTCACAACTTAGAAGCAACTTAGAAGCAAGTCGGACAAGAGAATTAGAATGCCGGAAGAGTTCTATCAATTTCCTTGTCTCTCGCCATCAATCTATGCTTTTTACGGCCTATATGGCCAATCACTTCAACATTCCATGTTCCTACTGCCATACGGAAGTTCTCTATATTCTCAACTACAGATACATCACTATTTTATATTGCCTGTAAGAATTTTTGGAAATCAATATGAGCGTGTCATGCCGCAATGAATCGAAACAGACGAACATGTACCCCATTAACTTGCTCAGAAGCTCAAAGTAAAAGTGGCAAATGGCCTGACCCCAATCTCTCAAGGTGCAACATATGACTATCAAAAAAACAAGTAAACCGGGTCGAATTCACCAGACATCTATCAAGCCTTTGATATAAATCCCCGCGATTCCATGTATAAGGATTGCTATGGAAACCTAAATCAATTAAACCTGAACAAAACACGAAATCAAAGAAAATACGACTACCACCCACATGATGCGAAATCCTTCTAGATCGCTCCTCCGCAGAAAGAATAGCATTGAAATCACCACCCAAGATTTAAGGAGTATCATCACTCGGTGCAATATCCTCAAGCTACTGCCAAACATGCTTGTGAACCATTAAACATGAGCTAGCATACATCGCCGTGAATTGTACCCATAAATCACCGTTAGAATCCTGAACCCTTCCATTGATAAATTGGTTCGAGATGTGCAACACCTCTATAGTAATAGATTCCTCCCATAATAACCAAACACCGCCACTAAAGCCATGCGCCTCAACTCTCATAAAATTGACGAATCCCAAACGTGAATTCGCACTACTCGCCATACGACCTCTGATCCTCGACTCAAACAAAGCAACCAATCGCAGTTTATGACCAAAAATATCTTCTAAACTCAGAGCTTACAGTATCCTGACAATTCCAGAATATAACATTAATTATTATAAAAATATAACGAGCAAACGGTACCTTACTGCGTAAGATGGTGCTCCACCTTCTCCGCGTCTGTCATCCCGTCCTCATCATACATATCGAATATATCCTCTTTATCGAAAGAATGAAACACCGAGCCATGATGTCGCGAAGGGTCCCCAGGGTCAAGAATCTCCCTCACGCTCACATCTTGAAGCTGTCCGGAGGAATTTTGACCCAATTCAGCCAAAATTAGTCGAAGCAAAGCACGAAAATCCCCTGATTTCCTAACCCGCAGCCCTCAGTTTATATTTTCTTTTGCACCCTTTCCTTTCAAGCTCATCAATCTAGGCCCAGTCGTCCCCCATGACCCTTAATACCTTGTTCTATAGTTTTAACTGCAGTATGATTACCTGTTCTAACTCATACAGCATGAGCCACCACCTTCGCACTCTGTCCGGCCACCGTAGGTATTACTTCTGCAACCCGAGATGGCTTAGAAACAACCTTCGAACACTTACCCAGATTAGACACCATGTACGCCGTATTCTTAACCACCCCATTACCCACAACAACCTTTTTTGTCAATCATGCACTTTTTCAGTGGCCGTGCCTCGAGATGTCGAGGTCGCATTCAAGTTAGCAGCTTCCACATGTTTACCATATGAAATTTCCAGCACAGTAAATCGCGAACTACCAGCCATAGGTTTTGCAGCAACAACAACATTTGATGCCCTCGAAGATGGCCGGCGTCTGCGCATTTCAGCGAGCATCCATGATCCAAATAGTTCTGCTTCTTTTGATTTAGACCCCTCCGAGGGAAGAGCAGCATGTTCTAAAGAATTGGCATCCCCTGCACATCCACTTGAGAACGTAAACTCTCACATTGCTCCTTAGAATGACCATAAGTGTCGCAACCAAAACATATTTCTTGTAACCCTTCATACTCAAGACGTTGCACCTTTCCATCAATCTGTATACTAAATAACAAAGGTTTGTTTAGATCCACAAGCACGGCTAGTCTTGCAAACTTACCACGTCCCCCACTTTGAGTATTGTAATCGATTTTAACCACGCGTCCTATCAGAGTCGCAATGCACCGAAACAATGTTTTCATATAATAACGATAAGCCAATCCAGTTAAAAGAATCCAAACAATTACTTGGGACGGATGCTTTTCTGCCAGTGAGAATGATCTACTCCATGGTTGAACCGTTAAGTAGCTTCCGTAAATTGTCCACAGCCCATCTGAGAGCACCTTCATATAGTCACGAGCATTTGAAAAACAAACTGAAATAATTGTTTTCGATATCAATCAACTGAATTTCCCCCACAAGAGCCCACATCGCACACGCATACGATTCAGCAAAGCTGCATAGCCAATCGTCCTCCCAAGCAGGCAAACAATAATAGCGTTACGCATATTCCGATCAATCTGATCATGTACCCTATCGAAAACCGAATCGAAGGTATTGGTTCTGATTGATCAATAATATCCTCCTCCTCTAGCACCACAACTTCCTCTTCCACATACTTGGCTTCAGGTTTCTTTGCATCCGATTGATCCGTTTCCTTATCGACAATACTAGCATACGTCGCCTTGCCCGACATAGGTACCTCACCGCTCGACTGTTTCTGTCCATCTGCCAACACCTCTCCAGGGTCATCCTGACCTCCACCATGCACCCCCTCAACAACAGGAGCAGCACCATCCACCAACACTGTCGAATCACTCCTACCCTTCTTAACTGAACTATGGCCCTCTAGGGGCGTTGGGGAGGCCGGACGCTCCAGTGTCGGAGCAACCACAACCGGGCTACCTTCCTCCGGTGGTCGGCCGCTCGGACTGCCATAAGACAGTGGTACAATCGTAATGCTAGGGTTTCCTAAAATTACGGGTAATTAATACATATCATGATTACTCGTTAACTTCTTATCAATTAATTTTATATCATTTACCAACAATTATTAGTGATTTTTTAAGTGAACTTTATGTGTGCAAGTGGTCCTTTGTCTTTTCCTCTTCCATTGTCTTCATATATAATAATAAGCAACAGAGCATACAACAAATATGAAAGCGAAATTATTGTCTTATATATATATATATTACAAAGTTTTTAAACTTGATAATTAAATTCAAATTTTGATAAAAAAAAATTTGAAATCTGATGTTAAAAATGTAACCTGGCATTAGGAAAACTATCTAAACATCTTTTATTTTTTATTTGTATAGATATGTTGAGTAAAGAAATAAAAAAATCCAACTAAATTGTAATGTTTACATATATGGGGATTCAGCTAATGTTTAACTGGATTTTCATTTACCATAACCGCTAATTAATTCGAATCATGAGCTCGAAGCTGATTTGTGAATAATAATGCTGTAAACTAATGGATGTTGAAAGCAATGCAGTACCAGTATGTAATCTCTAGCATCTATCAAGATTTTGAGTGCATCGGAATCGACGAATTACTCGGGCGGCTTCCGGCAAGTAATGATGGCGAACTTGATCACCCCCTTCTGGTAACCTTCAATCATCAATGGCATTACCAACGCGCCTCTTATGGTTTTCAACCCTAATCAAACACCAAAATCAACAAGCAAAAATGAAAGATTAACAACGATCCAAAATCAGAAAACTATAAAGACAAATGTTCTATCTCGAAACTGTATGGTTACCGCTGCGCAGGAGCGATGTGAAGCCCTTCCATGTCAATGCTGACCGTATCACGGCCGGCCAAAATGGGGCAACATGTTCAGACCAATCGTCCGTCTTTATGTCCTGCAATTACATCAAAAAGGTTATAAATACCAATCCCGAAAAAAAATGTAACTATACATGTTCGGACTAATTCAGTGCATGGAATAATAACCTTATATAAATATCGTACGTATTAAATATGATTGCAGTAGAAAGTAAAATACCTGGAAAGAAAGGGATTGGAATAGTTTGACATAATCAGAAGCAGAGCACCACTCCGGTAAGTAGTAAGCATCGCATATTCTTTTTAGAAGCACTTTCTCCCATGGCTGCAAAGACTCTTCAGATGGACCAAGATCCCTATGGCACCATGTCACTATTATTATTGTGCCTCCTGGAGCTGCCACTCGCACCAACTCGTTAACAAACTGCCCATTTATTGAAAATTTGTAAGCAGAAACATAATCGATATAAAATGATATCAGAGACGAATCACTACCGATAGGGACGAAACAAACCTTAGCTTTATCAGGCATGTGTTCTCCGCTTTCCATAGACCAAACTAGATCAAACTGTCCATCAGGAAATGGTTGGTTCAAGGCATCTGCAACTCGGAACGAAACCTGCTAATACATACAACAATTGAGCGATGGTATTGTCTTTAAAATGATAGTTCTAGAAAATAAAGATCTTAAAACCAAAGTTCTACCGATTGAACCAGAATCTTCAATTGTATGATGAAGTTAACATACCTTGTCTGCTAGTCCTTGAGCTTCGGCAAGGGCATTAGCCCTTTCAACTTGAACAGGGCTCAAAGTAATGCCTTGGCATTGGGCTCCATATTTCTTTGCTAGATATCTAGAACTGCCTCCTATGCCACACCCAACATCGACTATTCTCTTAGGCTTGTTTGATCGGTCATCTGAAAATCAAATTCCGAGCAAAAAGTCAAGTTGATACAAGAAAGTTTATAAAATTTGATCAGAAATTAAATTAGTATTGAGTGTACTGGTGAGATAAAATAACTGCTTACTATCTTAAAATATTATCGAACATAGATCATAAAACATATACTCCATAAGCATTAAACTTAGACATTAATTTTATTAATTTAAAAAGTATTTTTCACCCGCGTATTATAAGATGAATATCACCTCTTTTTTACTGGGGCCACTCGTTTAATTTCAAATATAGTGATTATTCAAATCCTTCCGAGTTCAAGTGGCGTTGATAGGCCTATTTTGTGAGGACCAAATTTTGTTAGCAAAAGGCTAATTAATTAGATACCTCGTTAAATTAGAGATCCTCTAGAATAAGCAACTGGGGACGTTGACACTTGTCGTTTTTGACCAAATAACGCAAAAATTCAACAACTAACCAATCTTTGAACAGAAGACGGACACGTGGATTATAGGAAAAGGAATATGCAAAGAGGTCAGAAACGAACCCGATATTCCAGCGAAGCGGAGCGATTCCTCGATCATTCGAATCTGTGCGGCACGATGATCGGAACCCGACACATCGGTACCCGGGTCGTAAAACCCATGGTGCATATGCTCACCCCATATGTCTTCCCAAATCCCAGACGTCTCGTCGTAAAACTCCGCTATCCCATCCTTCAACTCACGGACGTCGGCTGCGGTGGCGGACGACGACGCCTTGACACGAGCGGAGACGAAGCGTCCGTTAGATTGAGAGTTGTGGGAGAAGGATGATGATGAAGAAGAAGGGAAGGAAATTGAAGGACGCGGTGGAGGTGAGAGTTGGCAAGTGCGGAGGAAGCAAGGGAGTGTTTGCAAGGCAGAAGCCATTAATTTATAGATCGTTTTTGGTCAGTGAATCAGTCCTCGCTTCAGCTATAGTAATGGCCGCCGGAGTCGTGAAAAAAGTGAACGGTGGGGAAGGAAAGGGCGGCCCGGCGTTAGAGTCGATAGAAAACAGAGAATTCAGTGTAGGAAAGAAAGGGAAGGAGAAGAGAAAGGAAAGTGTTGGTAGAAGTGTGTGGTGAAATTGCAGGGTGACGTTAGTTGGAATGCTTGTATTTGAATAAATATATTTTAGAAGAAGAAAAATTAACTATCACTATTATAATTTAAATTATTTTGAGGAAGAAACATCAACAATATAATATTTGTTTATACATATCTTAATTCTTTAACAATGCGCATATACCTTGTAGACATAATAATTTAAACTTATGTCTCTTAAAATAAACATTATCCGTTTTTCGACCGTGACACTTATTGGGTTCTTGAATGATAATATTTTAAAAAACTTAAAATTTAGTTTTGAAATATGGATGATATAAGTTTAATAGATATTTTTTTAATTAAATAAAAAAATTACATTTCTATATTGAGATTTGAACTCATACAAGATGAGGGTAATATAAGCATCTTTAGCTACTAAGCTAATTAGTGGATCTTTTTAATAGATAAACTTTGATATATTTATTTAAATGATAAAGTTTTGATATAAGTATTTGTATGTAGATAAAAATTCAATATTTACGTTAGCAAATATTTTGTTATATTATATTATTTATGAGTATATAAAGATATGACATTTTTTTAAAAAGACATCTTCGTAATATAATTAACTTATTGTAAAAAGAAAGTTCTTTCTCCAATCAATTTGAGCCTAACTATTTATTTTTTAAAAAATTGTATTCAATATATGTTTAGAAATATTATTGTTATTAGGGTCGTAAATCAGACGAGACAGACCGTGAGCTACTTGAGTACGACTTGGTCAACGCTCGGTCAATATTCGATTCGAGTTCTTAATGAGCTGAGCCATGCTACTCAATAATCGACTCAAAAAACTCACGAATTACTCGAATATATAATATATTACTTTTTTAAATTTTTTAAATTAAAGTGAACTAAAATATATGTTATTGGATCATCATCATCATGAATAAGACTGTAAATGAGACGAGATAAATCGCGAGCTTCGAGTTCGATTTATTCAAAACTTGATCAGCACTCGTCTTGAATTCTTAACGAACTGAGTCGAGGTAAGTATTACTGTGCTCGAGCTCAAACTCGGCTCAAAACAAACAAAAGCAATGGAAATCAAAATGACAAATGGGCCTAAATAGAATTTGGACTCAAATCCCAAAAGACTAGAAAATTGGGGGTGTCTAATGTAAGACTGGTCTCCTTGATGAAAGCTTCATGTTGTCGGTGCATACAAATTTGATTGCCCTTTCTAATGTAATACTGTGTTTGTTTATGGGCCTTTCTTGGTCTGCCATTTGTACCTTACTTCTTCCATGAAAGTTGTTTTGATTTTACAATCCATTTCATTTTAAGAATTAAAGATTTAATTTAGGGTTTAATTTGTATGGTCTTAATTTAAGGTTTAAATTTTACTTTAGAGATAAGGATTTAAATTTTGTTTTTTTACCGAGAATATATACATGCTTGTCTTTTTTTCTTTACATATGTATAAAAATTAAGAAAATATTTTGATACACAAGCTTGTGTAAACTTTAGTTTATATGAGTTTTTAATTTTAGGGTTTATGGGTTTAGAAATTAGGATTTATAGTTAAAATTTAGAGGTTATGTTTAGGGTTTAGAGTTTAGGATTTATGTTTAGAGTTAGGGATTTAGGTTTTAGATTTTATAATTTAAATATGAATTAGTGTGTAGATTTTTTTACACAGCTTATATGTCAAAATATAACCCTAAAAGTTAGAGGTTTGAAGTATTTTTAGAGATTTGACCAGTCAAATCCATTAATTTGGATGTTTGGTAAATTGAGGATTGTAATAGCGGATTGAGGTGAAACCTTTCATTTTTGAAAAAACTCCTAAAAATGAACTTTTTAAGTTAGAGGTTTGGATAAAAGGCTTGTAAAGATCATTTTGTTTTTGATAATTATAAAAAAAAATTCTCTAAATAACATAAATTTGATTAACTAATAAAATTAAAAAAAACCATAAATAAGAAATTAATATATAAATTAATAAATACATATAACTTAATAATTAATAAAATTATATTCAAAATATCCGGACCTAAACCATGATAAATATGAACGTGAACTGTATAAAAATAAAAAAAGTATTCGATATGCATGTTGTGTAGTCTTAATTACACAATAATTTATATTTTAAGGGTTAGAAATTTAATTTAGGATTTATTTAGAATTTAAATTTATGGTTCATTGTTTGAGATTTATGACTCTTACTTTTAATAATATCGTCTTTAAAGTTCGAATATAAATTCTCTTACTGGAAGTACAATGTGACTTGTCATTGCATCCAACAATTATTAGTAAATTTGTAAATATATATATATATATATATATATATTTTACCATAGTCGGCGCTAAATTTTTTGGATATTGTTGTTGATTTTTTTTAAATTTAATGCAAAATCAAAATGTGATGTATAAACAAAAGTTATGTTTATACGGATTTTTTTTTATTAACCAACTAGTTACGAAATCGCATCGATAGCCTCTACTTATTGTACTTTTTACAATAAAAAGTGAAATCGGTCATACTACATGTTAACTTTAAGTATATAAAGGGAAAGTCAGTCAAACTATATACTAACTTCGAACGTCACTCTAACGTCAATTCAACAAAAAACTATTAGTTATCTTATTGATGTGATGAAAATCACCATAGATACTAAAATAAAAGTAAAACCACGTCAAAATTTAAAAACAACAATATTCTAATAATTATCCCCAGTCGGTGTGTTTTTTTAACTAAAATGACTCTTACTTGAACTTTTTGTTGATAAAAAAGGGTTAACTACAAAATAAGTGCTCAAACTATGCCTCTTTTTTGTAATAGGTGCTTAAAGTATTTTTTTGTTGAAATAGGTGCCTAAACTTTTATTTTTGGCTGAAGTAGGTGCCTAAACTATTTTTTGGTTGAAATAAAATTTAAAATTTAAACTATAAGATTTAAAATTTAAATCCTTAACTCTAGCGCCCTAAAACCTAAAACCTAAACCATAAACCCTAAACTCTAAATTCTAAATTCTACACGCTACACTACAATCCCCTAAACCTAAAACCCTAGCCTAAATCTCTAAACCCTAACAATAAAAGGCTTGTGTATCAAAGTATTTTCCATTTTATATTAGGTTATATTTTGATACACAAGTTGTGTAAAAAAAATTTACGCAACCCTTCATATTCAAGCTATAAAGTTTAAAACCTAAATCTTTAACCCTAAACCCAAAAACATAAACCTAAACTCTAAATTCTAACCATACGCCCTAAAAATTCTACACCCTAAACCTTAACATAAATCTCTAAACCCTGAGATTGAAAAGCTTATATAAACTTTAGTTTACACAATATGTGTATCAAAGTGTTTTCCTTTTATATTTTTAAGGTCATAAAAAATATAAGGAAAATTATTCAATACATATGTTGTGAAGTCTTCATACTATCTTTTAGAATCTGATTCAGGGATTATAAATTTAGTTTTATGGCAATTAGAATTTAAAGTTTAGAGTTTAAGATTTATTTTTAAAGAGTAAATATACAAGCTTACATGATTTTTTTATCCTACATGTATATACAAAATTACTCAAAATATAAATCTTATTTGACAATTTACATTGTAATTATATTCAGTTATATATTGATATACATTGTTTGTAAAAAAATACACAATCCTCCTTTAAAATTTAAAATCCAAATCCCTAAATCTTAAACTCTAAACTTTTAACCATAAACCTAATCATAAATCCTAAATTTTAAAGTATACAACTTAAATCTTAACCCTAAACTAAATCTATAACCCTAAATTTGACAAAATTGTGTAAGTTAAAATTTACATTTTCTCAATTATATTTACTATGAATACAACCAATATTTACTTAGATGTTTTCATTTAATTTTTTCTTCTAAAAAAATACAAACAACATTTATCTATAAATTGCCATATCTAAAATTCCCCACTTTTTTTATTATGAAACTTACCATTTGAATATCATTATATAATATCAATTAAACTTATTTTATATCTGAATTTAAAATTACTTATTATGGGGGACCAACTTATTTAATTACACATTTTCAGAATTAAAAACATAAATAAGGTTGTTCAAGTTATTTACTGATTTTATTTTTTCACACACATAAAAATCCCTTCTTTTACTTCAACTTTGCCACCTAATTTAAAGCTGTAGGTCCTAAGCTATTAAAAACCCACGTCCCGGCAAAAAAATGTTTTAATTTTTTTTCTAAATTATAAAATAAGTGACTAAACTATATATATTTTTTATAATAAGTGCCTAAAGTATTTTTTGGTAGAAATAGGTACCTAAGCTTTTATTTTGGCTGAAATAGGAGCCTAAACTATTTTTTGGCTGAAATAAGTGCCTAAATTTTTATTTTTGGCTTTTTAAAGTCAAATTTGGCACCTACTTGGGCACTTATTTCAACAAAAAATGAAAGTTTAGGAACCTATTTCAACAAAAAAATAATTTAGGCACCTATTTCAGCCAAAAATAAAAGCTTAGGCACATATTTCAATAAAAAAATACTTTAATCACCTATTACAAAAAAGAGGTATGGTTTGATAACTTATTTTGCAGTTAACCCTTTTTTTATCAACAAAGAGTTCAAGTAAGAGTCATTTTAGTTAAAAAAAAACACACCGACTGTGGATAATTATTAGAATATTGTTGTTAAATTTATTATTTTTAAAATTTGACGTGGTTTTGCTTTTATTTTAGTATCTATGGTGATTTTCATCACATCAATAAGATAACTAATAGTTTTTGCTGAATTGACGTTAGAGTGAACGTTTGAAGTCAGTATGTAGTCTGACTGACTTTCCCTTTATATATTTAAAGTTGACATGTAGTATGATCGATTTTACTTTTTATTGTAAAAAGTACAATAAGTAGAGGCTATCAATGCGATTTCGTAACTAGTTGTTAATCAAAAAAAATTTGTGTATAAACATAACTTTTGTTTATACATCACATTTTGATTTTGCATTAAATTTAAAAAAAATCAACAACAATATCCAAAAAAATTAGTGCCGACTATGGTAAAATATATATATATATTTACAAATTTACTAATAATTGTTGGATGCAATGACAAATCACATTGTACTTTTAGTAAGAGAATTTATATTCGAACTTTAAAGACGACATTATTAAAAGTAAGAGTCATAAATCTCAAACAATGAACCATAAATTTAAATTCTAAATAAATCCTAAATTAAATTCCTAACCCTTAAAATATAAATTATTGTGTAATTAAGACTACACAACATGCATATCGAATACTTTTTTTATTTTTATACAGTTCACGTTCATATTTATCATGGTTTAGGTCTGGATATTTTTTTTTGTTTTTAATTTAAGTATATGTTGTATTGTTTGATTTCTATCATAGTTATTAGATATAATACTTATATTTTTTTACCAATAAATTATTACTTATATTTATATTAGAACTATATTATGATTTTATATTCGAATTCTATAACGGGTAAAACATTACGTGAGAGTTTGAGTTGGGATTATCTTGTTTTAAGTATAATTATATACATGAGTTTTTTAAAATTATTTAATTTTTTTTTGTTTAACCATTAATCTGACTAATCTGAATTGTGTACTGTAAAAACTCATTATGGGTTGATCCTCTTAACCTAATTATCTCCATTTCATATCGTCAAAACTCGAATCTCTAACATTATTTAAGAGATCTAACATCTTATCCCACTAGACCAAAATATAACAATTATCGGTTCGATGTATATAATGACAAGGATGAGTCTAACAATTCTCAACGAGCACCGCTGAGCACCACTAACGATGAAAACCACTGAGCATCATTAAATTAATTTATAAATATTAAAAATCTAAAAGACTCAACTTATAATTATAGATTATTTAAACATATAATTATAAATTATTTAAAATAAAATATTAATTAAATTATTTTACGTATATATAATAATTATGGGTTGATCAATTGATCTAACTAATTTGAATTGTGTACTGTAAAAATTCATTATGAGTTGATCCTCTCAATCCAATTATCTCCATTTCATATCGTCAAAACTCGAATATCTAACATTATTTAAGAGATCTAACGTTTTATCCCACTAGACCAAAATATAATAATTATCGGGTCGATATATATAATGACAAGGATTAGTATAACAATTCTCGACTAGCACCGCTGAGCACCACTAACGATAAGCACCACTAACGATGAGCACCATTGAGCATCATTAAATTAATTTATAAATATTAAAAATCTAAAAGACTCAACGTATAATTATAAATTATTTAAAATAAAATATTAATTAAATTATTTTACGTATATATAATATTTTTTAATATTTTTTAAAAATAATTGGATCAAATACTAATCTTAGTCAATTTAAAAAACCCCAAAACCTTAACCTCAAAACTCTAAACTTTAAACTATAAACTATAAACCCTAAACATAAAATCCAAAATCATAAACACTAAACCCTAACCATGAAATCAAAACATAAAACCCTGAACCCTAAAATCAAAACATAAAACCCTAAATCTAAACCACTAAAATATAAACCATAAACCCTACACCTTAAATTCGGATATTGGGTTTAGGCTTTAGGGTTTAGGATTTAAGATTTATGGTTTAGTGCTTTTGGTTTGGGTTTGGGTTTTGGATTTATGGTTTAGGATTTTGATTTAGAATTTAAGGGTTAGGGTTTATTGTTTATGATTTATGGTTTAATGTTCGGGGTTTATGATTTTTAGTTTTGGGTTTATGGTCTTGGGTTTTAAGTTTTAGGTTTAGGGTTTAGATTTTAGGGTTTAGGGTTTTTATTTTTTTAATTGACTAAGGTTGATATTTAATCCAATTATTTTTTAAAAAAATTAAAAAATATTATATATGAAAAATAATTTAATTAATATTTTATTTTAAATAATTTATAGTTATATATTTAAATAATTTATAATTATACGTTGAGTCTTTTAAATTTTTAACCTTTATAAATTAATTTAATAATGTTCAACGTTGATAATCATTAGTGATATTTAGTGGTGCTCGTCAAGCGTCGTAAAATTTTTGTAATGACAAAATATTATAATTATTAGAAAATTTTATAATTGTAATTATAATCGTTGGTGTAATCTTTAAGAAAAGCATTTGACTAAAAATTGCCATGGGTGGCGTCACTACATCTTAAGACAAACACTTGCCTCTTCCCAACAACAACAAGCAAACAACTCCTGTTCAGACGGACAGCTCCACTCTTTTCCTTTTTAAGGAACTTCTTTTATTAGGTTTAAATGAAAAAAAAGGTTTAAATGAAAAAAAGGTTTATTTTTAAATTTTAAGGGCTTAAAATATTTTTTTTATAAAAAATAACTATTTAAAGTTTTTAAAGTTATAATTTTATGTGTCTGAGTTAATTTGCCGTTAATTTTTTTAATATGTATATATATTATCTTATTTTTAATTTATTTTTTAAACTTATTTAAAAAAATTATAAATTTCTAAAATTTACAAAATTGCCTATAAATTTAAAATTCCTAACTCACCCAAATTCAAATCACGATTTGAGTGGATTTCGTTGCCGATGGCGCTGCCGTCGACGACTACATCCTTCGCTGGACCACCACGGTCGTTTATTCTATCATCCCATCACCAGAAAATAGACTAGAGTTGTGTAAAACGCCGAACAAAAATTTAAATATTTAAAATTTCATTTGAACGATTTGCGACCAACAGCAGTTGAACGACGACAATTAGTACACGAGTGTTTGAGAGAGTTTGACGGTTTTTTTAACATTAAAACCCTCTTAATTCGAGTCTATATATTCTTAATCAAACAATGGTTTAATTAATTAACCCAAAATAATCCAAACATCACCATGAATATCTATCTATATATATATATATACTGTTTCAGCCTGTTGCTTTAAAAAACTTATCTTGTGGGCATAGAACATTTTAAAAAAAATAGTGAGTAACTTGAGTTTCTTTCTGTTCTTTTCTCTTTTCTTTTTTTAATTTCAAGTTTTTTACCAGTGTTGTTTGATATATTTTATTAATACAAGTTTCTTGGGTGGTGGTTGAAGGATGAATAGTGGTGGCGGTGGTTGTGGTGGTGGTGGGGCTGAGAGTGGCGGTGGAGGGATGGTGGCAATGAGGTCATCGTCACCGTTTACGGTGTCGCAGTGGCAGGAACTGAAGCATCAAGCTTTGATCTTTAAGTATATGATGGCAGGTTTGCGAGTGCCGTCTGATATTCTGCTTCCTATTCAGAAGAGCTTTGAGTCCATTTCTCATAGGTTCTTTCACAACCCTACCAGTAAGCACAGAATTAATTTATTTTTTTTCTTCATTTTTAAAACCCTATTTTTCTCTTTTATTAGTAAGTTCTAAAGATTACATGTTATTTTATTTACTAGTTTTCTTTTGCCCTCTTTTCTGGGTTTGTTTTGTTCTGATTTGAAGGGAAATTTCTGGGATTTTTCCCCACGTTCACGAGTTTTAAGATGAACTTTTTGATATACCTGACTGAATATTTGAAAAATTCATGGATGTGTTTTTTAGTTCCAATGGATAAATTATTTGACTTTGAATACCATTAGAATCACATTTTTAAGACAAAGATTGGGTCCCTTTTCCACATGTTTTATTCTTATTCTGATATTTGCTAATTTTGATAATGTTATTGTGATTGTTTTGTTGTTCTCATTGTTGTTGGTTTTTTATTTTATTCAGCTAGGAACATGAATTTCTTCATGTTTTGCCACATCTGTTCCTGTTTGTTCATGAAAAGCCTTGTTTATGAATTCGATTCGATTGTAATTTTGCAGTGGGGTTTTGTTCCTATTATGGAAAGAAGGTGGATCCGGAGCCCGGACGCTGTCGGAGGACCGATGGCAAGAAATGGCGTTGCTCGAAAGATGCGTACCTGGACTCGAAGTATTGCGAGCGCCATATGCACCGTGGCCGTAACCGTTCAAGAAAGCCTGTGGAATCACAAACCATGACACAGTCATCGTCTACTGTGACATCATTGACTGTTTCCGGTAGCACCGCTGGTGCGGGAAGCTTCCAGAGCCTCCCGTTACATGCTTTTGGTGGTACACAAGTCACTGCTTCCGCGACCGGTCAGTCCAACTATCATCTGGAGTCGATCCCCTATGGAATCCCAAGGAAAGATTACAGGTAAATTCATTATATGTGTTTCGTTTAACGTAGTTTAGTTTCATTCTTAGCACATCATAGGAAAGATCAAATCATTTCATCGTCTTTCGTTTGCAGTAATGCCTACACAATTGGAGAAAGGGTGAATTTTGCTTCAATATGTCAACCTTTTCAAGTTATAGATAGTTGAACATATGGTTTGCAGTATAAGTTTCGGGTTCTTTTAGCTGTGGTAGGGATACAAAACATAATATTTGTTGGGCCCCTACCTGTTAGATTGTGTGGTAGGAGTAAAATTGCAGATTGCTTCTGCTAAGGGTAATGGAGATCTTGCAGAAACTTTGAAAAGTTCCTGTTAAGCTCAGTGTTCCGGACCCTGGTGTCCTCAAAGATAGATGACGAGTTCATTCGGTGTTGCCGCTGATTTTTGTTCTTCACTGACAGTAATCTTTTCTGGTCCTTCTTTTGCTTTTGTTTTCTCCGTGTAGTTCGTTTCTGTTGTCTGACGACCATGAGAAGTTGTCGATAGCATGCTACCGCATGAGAACTGATTCGCACTTTCTATTTGTTACCTAATGTGATGCGTACTTTCTTGCAGAGTTTCGTATTTCAGGAAAATAGTTGTACAAAGCTAAAAACTGCCTTTACCTTTTAGTTTCCGAGTTTGTCACAGTCCACCTACTAGGTCCTATGCCCTTCACGAGGTGCATGGTAATGTAAAAGTCTTTTGCCATTGTAATCGTTAGTCGTGATTTTCAAAAGCTTGTTCTTGTTCGTATATTCATACGATGCAGATTGGTTCCATGAAACTACGGTTTTCAGGGTCCGGGCCCTCAGTGCACTGTAGAATTCCAATGTCACAGCAGAGTGTCTTTTACCGTCTTCTTTCGAGTCTGTTTCCTTTGTTTAATTCATGGAAAAATATGGCAAACATTCTGAATTAGTGGCATATTGACCCTCTCCGTTTTCTGTCAAACAAAAAAGATACAAAAAGTAGAATTTGCTTTTACCATTGTTGTCGGAAGTCTGGAACCGTGTTTTCAAATTATTGTGTTACCTGGAATTTTTTTCGGGGGAAAATGATGGGGTATCCCAAGTCTGAGGCCTTACAGCATTGGAAAGTGTTTACTTAATTTATATTGCATATCATTTGTACCAAGTTCCATGGCATTTTCGGTTTTGCTATTCGATTCATATTGTTCGGATTCTGTCATTTGTTTTAACTACACCTCCCTGGTGTTTCCCTGGTAAGTGCTTAACTGTCTCTGCATTAGATGTTTTGATCTGAGGCTGGTTGATCATTATTTTAATGTGTTCTACTAATTTCGTTCGACACATAGGTATCTTCAAGGAATTAAACCCGAGGCCGGTGGACATAGTATTTCCTTTGAAGCTTCAGGGAGCAACCGTGATACATGGCCTCTAATGCAGTCTAGAGTCTCTTCGTTTGCTCAGTCAAAAACCGGTAGCAACCCGACCTTGCAGACTGGTTACCCCCAGCATTCGTTTTTCAGCGATTTCAACTCGGGAGAAGCCGTGAAGCACGAGGGTCAATCTCTTCAACCCTTCTTTGACGAGTGGCCTAAAACCAGGGACTCCTGGTCAGCTCTCGAAGATGACAGATCCAACCAGACCTCGTTTTCTACAACCCAGCTATCGATATCCATTCCGATGGTGTCGTCCGACTTCTCCACAACTAGTTCTCAGTCTCCGCACGGTGAGTTTCAAACTCCATAGTTCCCCTTGTATGCCCCATTCGTCCGAAACCCGCATTCGAACTATGCATGAACAGGAATTCGAGATTTCCCGGAACTCAATACAAGAGAAGGCCCGGGAAAGTTCTAGCTACATGACTAATGTTGTACTCTTTGATGATTTCCCTTCAGCATGACTCTGTGTAGGATCAGTACACTGTAAGGTTCTGGTTTTAGGTATAAAATAAAACAAACCCTACCTAGTAACTGAAAAAAAAAATACAATCACCCAGACATTGCAGTTTCAATTGAATGAATGAAAGAGCAACAGTTTTTTTTTCTTGGAACTGGTTTTATTTAATCTTTTTAAGTGTTCGATTTTCGTCCCGGATACGGAACAACTTCAAAACTTATGGTCAATATCTACCTCTTAAACACGTCTTATTAGATCAACCGAACGAAAATGATTATTTATTGTACTCGTTTTAGTGAATACTAACTCGTTAAATAATCGGGGTACAGAATCCATGTCTTAAATTTCATTTCTACTTTTATAGAAGTGTAATTAATTTTGTTTGGGAAGCTATGCTGTGGCCAAAGGAATGAATGCTACAATTAATGGAAAGCAAAATTGTTGAGGGCATTTCATTTATTCACAAGAAATTCACTCAATATTCAATGCAACATGCCAAATAATATCCATTTATCATTTATATTTAATTATCGATGATAGGATTTTTGGTCATTTATATTTAAAATTCTATGATAGGATGTCTTTTATATGCAAGAATCATATTCATATAATAATAATAATTAATAATTTTTATACATTTATAAATTATATTTATTATAGAGTTTTTATCACGAATACAACTAGGATGAAATGAAATATTTTATGTAAGAACATTTTTAAAATGTTATCTAACAAGCATGATTATAACAAACATAATTATAGGTTAGATGTATTTGTACACAAACACATATTTGTAAAAGATAAAAAAAAAAATTTAAAAAAACTTTAATATATAAACTATGTAAGTTTACAAAAACTTGTTAAATTTAGAGTTTAAAATATTAATTTATAATTTATAGATTTAAGTTGTAGTGCTTAAAAGGTTTAAATTTTAAAATTAGAGTTGAAGAATTTACATGTAAAATTTTAAAAAATAAATTTCTAAGTAAATAAAAAGCAATAACTTTTATATACAGCTTTTTGAAAATCAATTATGTACATAATATTCTAAGTCATTTTCATTATTTAAAAAAATATATTTTTATTTTATATTATAAAAAAAACTTTTATTTTATAATCCAAACATCACGGTTTAGACCGATTTTCGATTCCGGTTCTTCTTGTTCGGGCTTCAGCCCTACTTATAAATAGAAAAGTAATCCTGAAAAATGTTTGTTGCCCAGTAGCCTGTTTAGACAATGAAAAAGAAGACCCATTCATATATGCAAAAATTGCAGCAAGCAATAGCATCCTTCAAGATACTGCAAAATGAAATGAACTAAGCACCAAAGCTCATCAAATCAAATGCTGTCACCATTCATAATTGTTGCTAAACTCACCCAAATATTATACGAAATAAACAAAACAGACCGAAAACAATAATTCGCTCCCAAAGATTTAACCAAGATATAACAAACTGTAATTATATTAAAACAATTTGCTTCCTCTAGTTCTAGCTAAACTATCCATAGCCTCCCTCCTATGTTGACCGGACTCTTACTTTTCCTGTCCGGAACTTGTGTCTAATAATACATATTCGGACATGAGAATAGTTGTAATGTGGAAAAAAGAACTCGAATATATCATGTTGGACACGTGTCTATATTCAACACTCACTAAAGTCTGGGTAGTATAGAATAGCAAAGGCACACTGTATCGTTTTAGTACAAAGAATGAGTTCCCTTCCAATGACTCTCAAAGACGGATAACAAAAATCTTTCATGCTCGACGGTTTTGCCTTTCAATGACAATCCTGTTTACCTAGCCCTACTCTCCTTGTAACTTATTCCTAACTATCTCGAATTCAAAGGCTTTGCTAGGTATGAAGGATGGAAAAGATGAATAGAAAATTTATTAATCAAATGGTTAAGATTCAATACCACTTTCCTACCTTGAAGTTCAGCCGTTAGATTAACAAATTTTGCATCCTTAAGCTTTTCTATCCTTGATGCCGAGGAGAGCCAAAGGCTCTTCTTGGTATGAAGGATGGAAAATTTGTTAATCTCAATAGCTATGCTTCAGGTAGGAAATTGGTTGGGAGTGTTAACCATTTGTTTAACAAATTCTCTATCCTCCATCTTTCATATCAAACAGAGCCCAAGAAAACTTTCCGAATCATAAACAATTAAATAAGCATAAAATAGAGGTACTTTAATGCAGTGCAACAAACAACAATGAAGATGAAAGCGATGTATTAAAGAAGTACCTGCCTTAAAGTTACTCGAATCCAGAACGGAGAAATCACTGTAACATTCCAAAATATGAATTCAAAGCCAAAGTACAGGAGAAATGGCAACAGAAATGGCTAGATGGTACGAGGTTAAATCTTTTTGTTATGAGATCAGTTGCCAACTATCAGAAATTGATTTGAGGTGGTCAATTATTCTTCTGACATCCATAAATGGGGAAAAGAAAAACAATAACAAATTAATGATACCGAGTATATAAAGATGTTGGCGAATCTTTAACAACCCATTACTGCACAATTGGACACAAATGCGCCTGCTCGCTCCTTGACAGAGAGCACATTCCACTCGGGTCCATCCCTGTTTCCCTCCTCTGGATCCCAAGAGTGTAGAATAATTACTCCATCATCACGCCCTCCATGTCCTCCAGCTCCTATTACTAGTAAATTGTTGCCGCATGCTTTAAATGCAAGTCCCCAACCATTGGAAGAGTCAGCCCTGACAGGCAGCCTCTTCACAACATTCCAGGAGTTATTAACCTTGTTATATTTCTTGACTTCATTAGTCACTTGATCAGCAGAGTATAGCTGATTATTCACAACAGCAACAAGAGGAGGTGAACGCATAGCAGGATGAAATGTACCCACATTGTAACCAGGGTACATATTTTCTATCCTCATCCATGATCTTGTCTCGATATTGTACTCTTCACCACAACTCAAACAATCTGTATGACTTGACATGCCTCCAATGACATAAAATTTCCCATCCATAAAGAAACCCGAACACAGCTTTCGAGGTAAGTTCATATCTGGCAATGTTTGCCAAGTACCAAGCTCAGAATTGTAGAGCTCAGCAGATTGTAGAACATTTCCGTTCTTATCACTTCCCCCAGCTACAATGGCAATCTCCCCAAGGCTGCTAGAACCAAACAAACACCGAGGCAAATTCATTAGAGGGCATCTAGACCAACTGTGAGTGATCAAGCTATACATCCAAATAGCAAATCCAGACAACTCACGACCAAACACAAGTAATTCAGTCCCCACAGCCAGAGACTCCTTATCAGCACAAGTAAAACAGTCATCACATGGAATCCTAGGTAGTCTCATCCATTTCTGTTTCATAGGATCGAAAGCTTCCCAAGGCATCATATTACAGGCTAAATAAACCCAGTGTTCAATTATGCCAAGCTGACGTCTCAGTTTATATAAATATCCACTCCCAATCAGCGACCTAAATTTTCTGTTTAAACAGGCCAGATTTGGGTAATCGGATCGGCTACTCCAGGCCAGAATGTCCAGTGCCATGTCATCATTAAGACCTGGAATGAAACTATTATCTGACCCTTGTCCACCATGATTTTCTCGGGATCCTGCCATAATTTTAGTTCTTTTTCCATTTAATCCTATATAGCCAAAAGTTAGAGCATGCACTTCCTTGTCAAGTGAAACTTGCCCAACACCTTTCCGATTAGTCTTATTAGCCAAGAGAATATATGCCAACAGATGCCAATCATCTTGCGAAATTCTTGAACTGTGGTTGAAAGATACCGGAGGCTGCAATGAGACACGACCTTGCGAACCAGCCATTACTGGTGATTCGTGTTCTGCCCCTTCTACTTCCATATTGGGCTCCTTAAGTGAATCCCTGAACACCATTTGAGAGATTGTGCCGTACAAAAAAACTATTCTCTGAGAAAGGGGGAAAATGATTCAATAAAAAGGTGAAAATACCGAAAAGCAAATGCACAAATATTATCAATTATAAGAACACTTTTTAAAATTTCCTTTATCATCCATTTTTCAATCATACCAAATGATAGATTCCTTCTATTCTATCCATGCTTGACTTCAAAACCAAGGTTTTCCCTTCTTAGACGGGAACAGCACTGGCAGCAAATTGCGAACAGCCATAATACAGCTAATATGGTTCAATAAATTAACAATGCATCCCTTCATGTATAATCTTCCTATGGTCAAATTAACAAAACTGAACTCATACAAGGATCAAGCCTGAGCTTGGACTCTCATTGAGAGTGTTATCCAGGGAAAACAAAAAAAGTAAATAAAATCTGCATGAAAATGATACACAATACGTGCAATATTACATGATACACTCAAATCAAAGTTTGAGCATTTGTTCATCATTAAAGTCCCTCTTTTATTCAAAAGGAGTAGGAGAAACATAAGAATAACAACTCCTCCATAACCAGAAACAAGTATCATCTTTCCGTCTAAAGATACTGGTTATCAACCATTCCCTGCTTCCAGAGATAGTCACTGCTGCACTCCCAGAATGAATTAATTCCATGAGCAAAGTTTTTTTGCAAAATTCATACTAAACAATGGAGGATCTTTTAGATTTATTAGATACTTTAATGTGAAAGATAAGTTGATTCACAAAACGACGATCAACAGTATTCTAGAAAAACTTACTTGCATTGCCTCTCAGACAAAATTACCCTAATATCTTATAATTATAACCAATTTAAAAGCACCGAAATAGAAATTAACCATCAATACAACTTTCTATGATTTAGGGAAAAATTAACCATGCACCGCAAATCGTGAAGGAAAAATTCATATCACTGACAGGTTTGATTATATCTCTGGCACATTTCAGAGCAACAGTTTGGATGATTTGGATAAAGAAATAGGCTGCAGAAGCTTAACCATATTTCAAAGAGATTCTAAACGGACTCTATAATTACATATGTTAACTTAGTAATTAAATATATATTCCTTTATTTCAAATCAAATGAAACCATGAGACTTTTTACACCACCGTCAAATTGATAGGATAAGAAGCAAACAAAAACATATGAGAAACAAAACTAGTTGTTTAGCTTTTCATTTGTTCTGGTTTTCCACACTTAATTTATCGAATAATCCAACATGCAATTTTAATTAAAATAAAAATCATACAAGAAGCAAACAGAGCCCTGGAGATTTCAACTAAAAGGAAAACAAGCAAGGAACATTTCAAGAAAATTTGAAAAGGAAATTAAATTAATTCGACAATCGAAGCCAAAATCTTAACATGCAACAAACAAAGATTTTAAGAAGAAGAAGAAATCAGGACTCACCGTGAGTGAATAAAACCCGACCCGATTATTTCGATCCCGTTGATTTCGACAAAACCCGATCTCTCACGAAAACTTCAAAACAACCAAAAAAGGAAAAAAAAATCCCAATTCACATTACTCTGAAGCTTCGATAATCCCAAATTACCACATTTTTCTATATCTCCTTTTCTCAAGCTTATAAATCTCATCCTCATCCATCCATACATATATATATATATATATATATATATATATTAAAGTAATTGTTTATTAATATACTTAGTTTATATATAAAAAATATAAATATGTGAAGACGATTTTTATCATCTTTCACTTCCTCTCTCTAAGAACTCAGAGAAAAGAGAAAGGTAGTTTAATTTTTTTAAAGTAACAATATATAAATAAATTACTACTCTCCATTTTAGCTAACATTTTTCCATAAAAATACTAATAGATTTTATTTGATAAATTAAAAAAAATCAAATATTAAAAAAATTTAAAGTATCAAACTTAAAT